>JAYMTH010002123.1:0-13207 GCA_036897465.1 Pelargonium australe
AATTATTTTGATTTATTATACAAAATTATTCATTAATTAAATGTATTTGTTAAAAATTATTAATTATTAAATTCGTTAAAAATACTCGTGCATCGCACGGATGTATGAACTAGTTCAAAATAATAACTTAACTTATAATGTTTTGTACTTTTTTTCTAAATACAATGATGAAAAAGAATATTAATGAAAGATTGATACATATATGGTTGGTGTGAAATTATTTTGCTCACAATTTCATAGTACAATATTGTTTGGCTGCAATCAATAATTTGTCTCTTATCTTCTAAACACAATGATGGAATGGAATTTCAACAAAGATTGACATGTTGGCATGAAATTATTTTGCTCATTGTTGTTTTCATCTCCAAAGGTCAAAATGCAGAGAATTGACAGTTAAAATTTTAAAAAATATATTATCTTTCGTATTTTTTGAGTGTCTATCGTATGGTAGTAAATTTTTGACAGTAAGGTCATACAGTATATCGTAATTATTGTATGAACTATGAAGTGTCAAATAATGAAACATGATATATAAATAATTTTATTAATGACTCGCTCCTGAGGACCTGTGTCGTCGAGCGGCAATCAATGTTTAGGAGGTAAGCGTATCATTAGTTGCTCCCAAAAACTCGTGACGTTGAGCACTGATTAATGTCCCGGGTGAGCATAAATTTGTTTCTTGCGCTTGATAGCGATAGCTCCCGAGGACTCGTAGAGCCATTTCAGAGTGTGATAATGTTGCTCCTAATTGTGTACGAATCAATGTAGGAATGCAAAAGTAGGACCCCTATTTCAATTTTTTTAGCACAAATTTATTAGCAAATGCAGAAAATTAATCTGTGACGCGTCAAACTCTAGTAAGTGAGAATATTGGAAACATTTCTTCTTCAAGTTAGAATGGCTAGAGGCCGAGGGTAGTTGAGTCAATCTGCATGAGGCCAAGGAATTTCGGAAGAGAGAGAAAAAAAATAGGTTAAAGTTATCATTGATCCTCCAACTATGCACTTGTATCATGGTTGATCCTTATACTATTTTTTAAATCATCAATAGTACTCCAACTACACATTCTCATTATCAATGCTCAAAAATTACAATTCCGTTAGTTTTGTGAAAACTCCGTTAGTAACAGTTAGTTTGAGACAAAAAGAAGCACGTGTCTAGCACATGACTTCATCAGCTTCCTTAACCATGATGTTTTCACGGTAATTCTCCGATTCTGCAAGTATATTATCATATTGCTAATGACAAACAAATTGTCCTTTTACTTGGGGGCGCTGCTCTGCAAATTTTTTACTGCTCCCGAACTTGTGCGAACAATATCATATTTTCAGTAAGGTAGAATACAATTAAGATATTGAAGAAACAGATAGATCATAGACAGCTCCATAAAACCTTCAATGCAGTTTCATTGATGTACATAAGATATGTCTTTTTTAAAGTTTTTGTACTCAACACATCAGCAACATCATTGTTCTTTGTCTTGATAATGCTAATTAATAGATTATATGGTAGATTCTGCAAAGGTTTTGATGATGAGAAATAATCTTGTACCTTCTTCTCGATCGTAACATCTTTCTTTGCGCTTTAAGCAAAACTTGGTTAGAGTTGCTTCCCTTTGGAGAGACCTATGAGAAGATAAACCTTCTCCATTCTTGCTCTGCGATGCAGTTTTTGGAGCAGCATGGTCAACATTGCTGTTACTCACACTAATGTTGCCATACCCAATGTTGTTAAGATGACTTGCAACACTATTACGGAAATTACTACATGCACTTTGATCAGTGGCTGGAGGAAAATGTCTGGTGCTTCTTCTGGTTTATGCGGTTGTTGGTATTTTGACTAAATTGATTACACAGAGGCTTACCAGAGTAGATGATGAAGTCATGTGACACACACATGCTTCTTTTTGTCTCAAACTAACTGCAACTGACGGAGTTTTTAAAAAACTTAACCAAATTGTATTTTTGGGCATTGATGATGAGAATGTATAGTTGGAGTGTCATCGGTGATTTAAAAAATAGTATGAGAATCAATCATGATACAATTGGATAGTTTGAGGATGAATTATAACTTTAACCCAAAAAAATTAACTGTTGAGTGAGGAGAGGACATCGTTCACAAGTCACAACCTGACGCCCAAAATCGAACTCTAGCTGATTGGCTCTGATTATTTGCGATTCTCACTATTCTCATTTCATTTTACTTATTTTCTCAACTGTTTCTGGGTTCTATAATCTTTCACACACAGAAAGACAAAATCGAAACTCATTCCCATTTCAATCATCTTCTTCTTTCACTTCACAATTGGAAAATTTGGGTTGGGTCTGCTTCAAAATTTGTAAATTCTCGGCGGAGAAGAAGAAAGTTCGAATTTTCGCAGCGTCTGTGGAATATGGTAGCTGCTGCTTCTTTCCGGTGAAAAAGGGTCTGCGTCTATAGACTCTATACATACGAATATCCTCATGGGTCGGGGCACGGACCCAGACTCTGACTCCAGTGGATGGAGCATAGCGAGAGGATTGGTGGCGAAGACACTGGTGCTGGTTGGAGGAGCACTGCTGCTGAAGCGGCTCACCAAGTCCGCTACCCGCAGGGACCATACCCGTTTCGTCTCTCAGTCTCTCAAAGGCGAAAAGGTACTGGCACACTGCCACTTCTTTTTCGATTCTGGGATTGATTTGGTTTTCATTTTTGTCGCGATGTGTTGTTTTGTGTAGCATTCCAGAGAGCAAGCTTCCAGAGATCCTGATAGTTACTTCAACATCAGGTGTGTGTTGCTGTACCATGAATTTTTACTAGCCTTTTGATCAAATTATTAGTTTCTGTGCCTTTTGTTTTTAAGATGCTTCATTGTTTTTTTTTTTGGGAATCTGGCCTTGGCACAAGGGAAATATACTTTTTAACCTATTTTTGTTGACTTTGGTTTAGTATCCTTTGTTTTTCCCAACTTTTTTGTTGAAGTTTAGCACTTTATAGAAGTAATGTTATGAATCCGCATTTTGATTAATACCCATTATATGTTTTGGTGTAATGTTGCCTGCTAAGGACATATTCGGCTTATAGTTTTGGTTGTTTTTGTTTCCCTTTGGGCTGCAGGATGGTCACATGCCCGGCAGCAGAGATGGTGGATGGTTCAAATGTTTTATATTTTGAACAAGTTAGTGTGGCTCATTATGCTTTCCACTTTATCTTTCATTTCAGTTTCATTTACTTGCCAAACGTTTTAATAATTATATGTTTTTTTTTTTTCCGGGTGGTTGCCAGGCTTTCTGGAGAACACCTCAGAAGCCGTTCCGACAGGTAAATTACTGTCGCTGAAATCTGTCAAATGTGCTTCTTTGATATGGTTTCCTTATAGCTGGGTTTTGCAAGTCAGCATTAACTTGCCGTGAATTTCCTCTGCAAATTTGTCTGAGCATTTCAAGCTTTGTATTTTCTATGAATTAACACTATCTCCTTGATTCTAACAGCTGTATTTTTGCAGAGATTTTATATGGTGAAGCCTTGTCCGAAAGAGTTGAGATGTGATGTAGAGGTAAGGTTCTGGCCACACATGTTTGACGTATTGCTTGTCATATGGTTTGATGTCACACTATAAATTAGGATTTTATCTTCTGAAACCCAACTCATGCCCTTTTGATCGTTTTGGAGGAAGGCTACTCATCAAATTCCATCTTGATCAAGTGATTGCTATACGTGTAACTGTTTTTTTTTTTCCTTCCCCCATTTGCTGAAAACCTACTAGGACTCACCTGGAAGGTGCCCTGATGTTGCAAGTTGCAACTATGATCATGCACCACCACATGGGCCTTAGAATCAACATAATTATGAGCAGAAAAACCTTGTGAGACTTGCACACTGCTCTGGCTTACCGGATCTGACACACCTTGCATATGAGTATCACTAATGGGATCGTTCACGCCTTTCTGATCCTGCACACTGTCCTGAACTAATCTGTTCATTCTTTCTAGTTTTTATAAGGTAGTGCAAGCGTGTTGTTTATATTTGTTAATGATGTGGCAGAAGCTAGATCTGACAATTTGGACCCGAATCCACAGGCACATGAAATCCAACCCGCATTTTGCGGGCTCGGGTAGCATAAATAGATTGGATTAAACTATTCTACTGACCCGAAACCTAAATTGCCAGCTATAGCTGAACCTGGTCTGAGAATTTCTCTCAAGTAGAAATGTAGTGATCCATCATACGAACTTGTCTACATGATCATGGTCATGGAAGTAACCCAATTTTATTTAAGTTTCTGTTTGGCTGTCATTGATTTCCTAAAATTTTGATGGAAAGTTGGTGAGTTTGTGACCCCTTCTTTGTCCTTGCTGGAAAAAAAAAAAAAAAAAAAAAAAAAAAAAACAATTTTTAATGTTTTAAAAGCTAAAGATTTTGTTATTAATTGCTTTATGATGCAGTTAGTTGGTTTTGAAGTTTAATATTTCTTATGAATCTTCATTCTTCATGAATGTATTTTCAAGTTAATATAGTTTCCTTCTGTTCATGGGATAGGACATAGGGTAAAAGAAATTCTTATTTAAAACTGGATGTCACATGACCCTCAAGAATAATAATTTTATTTCCAATGGGCAGTTAAGCTCATATGCCATAAGGGATGCGGAAGATTACAAGAACTTCTGTGATCGATCAAGAGATCAGCGCCCATTGCCTGAAGAAGTTATTGGGGTAAGCCTTCAATCACATCTAATCATGGACTCAGTACACACGAGATTCAATAATAATGAAAGGACTAAAAAAACACCATACAATGTACTAAAAGTCTCATTTTGCTGACAGGTATTTTTTGATATGTCAAATTATGGAACTAGATTCTATAAGAATAGTTGAATACTCGAATTCCTGATTACTAACTTAGAAGTGATTTGTATGAATTGGTAACAAAATTTGAAGATGCTTTTGCAGCATCCCACCCCTCCTCACATTAGTTTTTTGAACAGATCTGTCAAGAAAGAGATGGTAAAGAAATAATTATTACTTATTAGGCAAGGAAAATAAATGAAAGAGGAATCAAGTGTTCTGATTTCTTCCTAATAATGTGAATTGTTCTAGCTAAGCTTATAACTATGAGATCTATCAGATTGTGGATATTATTTGCTCCTTAAATACATTTTGTCTCGGAAAAGTTTATTGAAAGTATGAGAATTATACAGGGATTAATTAGATAACGTAAATTACATGAAAAGTTATGTTCGTCTCTTTGGGAAAATGATCAATTTGCAAAATTTATTACTAAAAAGTTTTCCTTACTAGGTCGTCTGTATAAACTTAAATTAGTTATGTTTATATAGTATTATCATATGCATGTTTTTATAAAATGCTGACGTGGAATTTATAGTACCCACTGTTATTCACGCACAGGACATTGGAGAACATCTGACCACCATACATCTAAAACGCTGTGAACGGGGAAAGCGCTGCATATACGAAGGCTCAACTCCACCAGGCGGATTCCCTAATACATGGGTATTTGCTCGCCAACCCTGTATTTTTGCAGAAGTTTTAGTCTCAACCCTTTCATGTGATTTATGTCCATTTATATATGGAGTGATACCAAATTGTTTTAGTTTTCTTTGTTGCCATGAGGCTGGTATAAATGTTCATTGTTTCTTTTATTCCTTTCTTTTTATATATATAAATTAATGATAGAATGGAGCAAGCCACTGCACTTCTGAACTCTCAGTCTTGAAGAACGGTGAGATACACACCTGGGATAGAGGCTATGATGACGAAGGAAATCAAGTAAGTTTGACTACCTTTTCCATATTGCATTTCATTACAGGTACCTTGATAGAGTATATTTAGCATTAGCAGTTCTGTTCGAGGTTAAAGTAGAAATTATGGTATATCGTATTGTGTGATACAGGTCTGGGGGCCGAAGGGAGGCCCATATGAGTTCAAGCCTGCACCTGCCAGTAGCTTCTCCGACATGTTTCCTCTAAGTTTTTCTTCTCAGCAACCTATGGATAAACGGATAGAGGGTTCATTTGTATTGCAAGAATGATCACTAGTTACAAAAAAATATTGTGTGTAAATAATCATCTACTTCTTTTATCATATCATATTTCCCAGCCAGTTTCTGTCTGGCATCAATTCTGAGTTGCCAAATGCTCATTTTCACTGAATCCTGAAATAAATCATGTTCATATTTCATTACTCAACATTGTCCAGAATTTTCATGCCAATCAAACAATCTGTGAATGGTGCTCAAGTGTATATTATTCAAATTGATGACAAAAATCACAGTTTCAGCTTGTTGATGAGTATTACAAATTAAACAAAACGAAAATACAGAATATGTCTCTGCAAACATTCCGGTTGCTAATGCTTGGAAGGATAGGATTTTAGCCTAAAAGGTGGCGTTTAGGTAGAAGTAGAGTGCAACAAGAGCAACAATGCCAATCACAATTGCAACAGGTAATGCCTTCCTGCAAACATTTTATCAAGATTTCAGTTATGTTCTTCACTAAACAATCAAGACAACTAGTAGGAAGAGTAATCTGCAAAATGTTGGTTAACATACCCGATCGCTTCGTCTCTTTGGAGTTCGGCTTTTCGCGCCTTCCGGACATCCGTGGTATTGGCATTTTTCGAAACAGGAGGCTCGTAGGGCCTAAATCTCCTCTTGGGTGCACCACAAACTGCAAAACAAATATTCATTAACAGGCACTAGATCGTTACGAGTGTGTGTGATGAAGAATTACCTGGGCAGAAGTATTTATCAGGTAACTTGTCGAAAGGAGTCCGATCCTGGTAAATATAGCTGCACCATACATACACATGAACACAATCAAATTCTAACGGACTCTTTAGCAGACATTACAGAAGAAAAAGAAGGAATGAGACACAATACCCGCAATCCCGACAAATATATGCATTCTTGGAGGCAACACGGTTAGTAACGACCCGGTAAGCAGAGGTTCTGAAAACAGGCTGCTTGTAGTTGTTGAAGGGAGGCATGAGGTGGAGGGAAGGAGATAACAAGGATGATTTAAGAGCTAAAGAATTAGGTGGTGGCCGGCATCTCAGGCCGGCAGCATTGCCGGCGTTAGGCGCTAGAGCTGAAGGTTGCGAGGCTGCCCGCACTGCCATCACTCCTGGCTCTACTCTACAGTTGGTATTCAGTTGAGGGATGAGAAGAGAAGATAAAAGAAGAGATAGATAGATCCTACTAGAACATATGATATGGGTCAATTTTACAAGAGAAGGACCAATTGGGAGCGTGGCTTTCATATTCCCCACACACAACCCCCCCTCCTTTCTTATCTTCTTCCCTTGTACTAATTTCATGGCCACTCCTCAAATTACACTTATGCCCCTGCCTTTTTCCATATCCTTCCTCTCATTTCTAAATTCAGGGCTTGCATCTCCATTTAGATCTTACAACAACTGCCCATAATCCAACATAAATTATCCTGGTAATACATGAATCGTGAAGAAAACGCCACTACTTGCTCATAATTCAGCACGAATCATAATTCAGAAGATAGTTGTTGTAATCTACAATTGTGCAGCTATGCAATGCTTATTGTGGATTGAAGAATAGCTTCATATGCCTAATAAGGGCACATTGATAGCTTTCAGATTGAATTACAGCAAAATCTGAGGTTAACTACAGCAGATAAGCCACACACTGAAAGGTGCAAAATGTAATGCATAATCTTAACTCGTTTTGCCAATCAAGGTTCCGACACTTCTGGCGTGATGCAGTACCTCCATCGTGGCAAAATGGTGCAATAATTTCGGGAGGCAAAGATTCGGATGTAGGATACAGAGATTTTGAAAATGGTCTGGAAGTTGTTACCAAGGTTTAAGGTCACCCACTGGGCCTGCTGTCCAGTTTAAGAGTTTCTCTCCATGTTTCAAGTAAATACTCCTGTCGTGTGGCAACTTACGAGCAAGTCCATTCAAGACTTGATGAAAAGCATCACCTGGTTGAGCAGGTTGAGGGAATAGCATAGCCTGCTTCATTGACGGGTTTGCAAGCAATCTCTGCTTCCTTAATATTACTTCGGGTGGGATAGATGTGAGTATGGTATCCAAGTCAGGAACATCCTTCTCATCTACATAAACCCCTATTTCTTCCCACGGGATTGCATCGGCAAAAGGTAAGACGATATCATCTGCAATGATAACAGGGATGCAACCAAATATCACCGCTTCGACCAATCTTGGACTCCATGGCGCCCACCCAAGTGGGCACAAACAGAAGACAGCTCGCTGCATGTCTTCATAGTACGTCGTTGGGTGCTCAGTGGAAATGTCAAACAGTGGATTGTCCTTGAAGTTCTCCCAGACTGCTGCCCTAGCACCTCTGTAAATGTTGTCACATATTCTGTATTAGTAAAGTAAACAACATAACTCTGGTATTTTCCTTCAGTTTGATATAGCAAATATACATGTATATTCACTATTTTTTTTTTTTCTTAACGACTTCAAAATTATAGATTTCAGCAAACAAACATTATAAACAGAACAGGAAGATACAAATTCCCTTGAAATCCAAACAATTGCTTGTTAATGTGTAGTACTTGGTGAGAAAATACCTTGCATAGTAACCGCCTTCGGGGTCATTTCCAACATCATAAAACAATCCTCGAAAGTATACAAAAATCGATCTAGGAGTCTTTTCAGGAATAAGATGGGATTGCATTTTCTGTGGTGGAGCATATGGAGGAATTGTAATTGAGCCATCTTTTAAGCAAACATGATTCCTTTGTCCGAAAGTCTGAACTAAGGTAGCACGTTGGAGCAAGGGAAGAATACCTCTCTCAATGGCCTTCTCTTCCTGTAAAAGTACAACAATATATGTCAATATGGAACACACAATAAATTAAAGTTGAGAAATTTCCAAATGCAACATCATAATAGTAACATTCAGTAAATGAATTCTCAGAAACTGAAAATTGTAAGAGGTTCCAAGGGAGACCATAAAACATTAGTAAATGATCAATAATAGTACCACATATAGGACAAATAATTTCATAAATACATGAAAAAAGGAAGAAGCAAATTCTCTTACTTGATAATGGAAGCATGGTCCAAAATCATGAGGCACTACAAAAAAATGATCAGCTCCTTCTGTTCGGTTCCAGTAAGGCCAGTTTGAAGATATAAGTTGAATTGCACTTCTCATCATCCGCGGTGACTTAAAAGGCAGTGGGAGGCCATTCGGCGTCAAGTCACATGTGGTATAAACAGGGGTGTAGAACCAATCCGCTTCTTCAGGATTGAGGGTCCGAACAGGGCTAGATAAAAGAAAACGATGCATATAGATCTCAGCAGCAAACATGTGGGTGAGGCATCTTTGGTCTTTCTGCAGAATCTTCTTATTGTATTTGCTAGGAAGTTCATACACAAAAACTTTTAACCGTCCCACCGGATCATCTTCCAAGACGTCACCAGCACTACCTACTCAGGGGTAACCAAAGATGCTTTAAGGTCTCAACAATGAATATAAGGTTAAACATAATTTAATTGATTACAGAATACAATGATACATCACCAACAAATAAAATATTAAAATAAATGGTTGAATTGAAGAATTCTAGTTAGTAAACACCATGCACATTTTATCAAATGAGTCTGAACTGATATAGCAATACCATATAAGAACTTTGCAGGGTCATGAGTATACAAACTTGATACTTTATTTTGGAGTGAAACAACTAAAATTCAAAAATGCTGGTAATTTTTTTTGTCCTTCTACATTCTCTCCCTTTCCTTTTATTTAGAGGGGGTTGGTGACAAGAAAGTTTTGAACCCACCTGGTCCCTCCAAATTGGAAATACTTGGTTAATTCAGCTTGGCTTCCAAAAACAGGGATCCAAATATGTAACCCAACTCAATAGTGTTCTGATGCTAATAAAGGAACATAGTCAACTTGCTTTCATATGCCAAATTTTCATTCCATGTATTTTATTTGGACAGGGGAGCCAACAAAAAGAATTAGTTGGACCAACCCTAACCACCTCCAAGTAAGAAATGCATGTTGCATTCATGTTGGCCTTAAAATGCAGGGATCCAAATAGATGCCTCAAACTAGACCTATTTCCTATTCAGTATCAGTAAAGTCGTGTCTTGTTAATGCCCTAGCTGTCAAAATAGTGTGGAGTTGGTTCACATTAGACTGTTTTGCAGGAGTCTTGTTCAAAATCCGACCACACTATGCTGATTAGTGATTAGAGAACTCCGACCGGTCATTCCATGCAACATCGTCAACAAACTTCAAGAAATGTGCTTCGTCCATGCCCTGTTCATTCAATTTTCCAGTCATATTCGAACAACAATTTGTATTTTTAGGACACCTTTATTATCACACATTTTCAGGGGTTTCCACAAACTCGAGATGTTCAACCACACTTTGAAGAGATGTTGAGATATATTAAATCCAATATTTCTTGATGCAAGAAAAACTTAACTGTCTCTACTCTCCACCTTTCTTATGTGTTATATGATCTGAGTATTAAGTCAAATTTGTGATGTCCTGTATAAAAGGTTTTCTTCTACATTCCAATCACATCAACCTTACATATTGTCATATACACTCTAGACAATTTTTTAATGCCTTATCACAAATGGTTTGCTGCAAACAAAAATCATTTGCTGCCAACCATTACATCTACAGTCTACTCCTATATCTTTGCCCCAAAGCATGAGTGATAATACTGATACATAAGATATTGAAAACCTCGTAGTGATCATCAAAACTCATCTTTAAGTGCACATGTTTCTATCACAATCCATTTCTAGTAGATTTAACTTGAACGGTTGAACCCTGCAGCTTACATCTGCGATTATTGGCATTCCTTGCAACCAAACAATTTCACCCAAAATATCTCATCCTGTCAAAAATTGGAGTAGCCTTACACAAAGCATGGCTCTTCCATATCTCATATCTACCAATCTTCATTATTCCTAATTTTTCATTTATAGTTCTAATTACATCCGTTAATATATTCTTTAGTCTCCACTTAAAACTGGAATCTAACAGCTGACTGTGTCATCATAAGTATAGATCGCCGTAAGTGAAGATTGAATCTAACATAGCTTTCTATGCATTAAAATCTGACTCACTTAAGAATATTTATGTAGCAAATAGAACTGTTTTGTAAGGTATGAAATTGAACTACAAGTAAACTAAGCATTACACAACTGCTCTTTTTTTTGGATTGAACAATTTAAATAACAACGTGACTTCCTATTGGCAAGTTAAACAATTCAGGGCGCAAAATCCTCTAAAGCAACTCTCCAAAGACAAGACTTTCGACTTACTATCCCCCTTGCTTGCCTCATCCAACTAAGATAGCCCAGGAACAATTCTAACATACAATCAGTTCAACCTTGGCAAAAATCAGATTCCAGCCTAACCCTAGGTCTTAGCATCAAATGAATACATTTCTAACTTAATGTACAGTGAAATTGAAATACAGATTATGCTTTGACAACTCGCTGTTCCACCTTGAACTAAACTTATATACAAGAATCGTAGAAACCCCCAAAACCCTAGATTCAGATGATAGTATGGATGTCAAAATATTACATAAATCAAGTGAAATGAAAATGATTTTTTTTTTTTTATTTACCAACAAAACAATGAACAAAACAAATACAGTAGAGTATAGAAACTAACAAACAAACAAACAAACAAACAAACAAACAAAAAAAAAAAAAAAAACACCTAAAAAACGCTCAGTGCGTTGACTCCGACCCAGCTCCCAAGCATCATTCCTCAACACCAAGGAAGCACAAAGAATCCCAACAAAGAACCACCTCCAAATCTTCATTTTTTTTTTACACAGTTTCTTCAAAGAATCGAATCCTTGGTCACGAAGTGCCAGTGCAGAGGAGGACCTGAACCAATAACACTAAGGGGGTTCTGAGGGTGAGCAAGAGAAGAAGATGGCGATTATGATTAGTGGACCAAGAAATGGGTGTTGTTTATAATTGCATAAAGAGTAGATTGGCCAAGAAATGGAGGCGAATTTGCTTCAAGAACCAGAGAAAACGTCTCCAATGTAGTTAAATATATTGTGGGAAATTAGCTGTAGAGATTCAGTTCTCTGAGAGAGAAAGATAGCTTTTTTCTTTTCTGATTTGAATTATTGGTATCGTTTGGTATCAAACTAAAATACTACGTTTGTTAAAAAGTTCAAAGGAAAGAGACGGTAAAATAGGATTCCCAAGGGATTCCACTTTCCCAAATTCATGGGATTTTAAAATCTCATTAGATTCCCATGAATTTTCTTAAGTGGAAGAAAATCAATTGACTTTTTTACTCTTTAATTTGGCATATATTAAAGGGACAAATAAGTAATTGTCATATATTTTCCAACACTTTTCCATTTTTTACAAGTTTGAACCAAACATAGTATTTATTTTTCACAGGATTTTGAATTTTTCCTTCATTTTTTTATGTGTCAAATGTCCTTATCAACTTTCCCGGAAAACAAACATTCCCGGAAAAGTTACTTTGGCAACGATACCATTATACTGTCTTTGCCAAGTTAGAGTTTGGTGGCTACTGAGAATCATTGTATGGATCTTTGATATATTCGGAAATGCCAGCAAATTTGGAGTGTCACGAAATGGTAGCAAATAACATAGCATAGAATTTTCTTTTGGCAACACACTATATCTTCCTTTATATGCATTTTTAAAATTATTTTTCGAATCAAATATCAATTTAAAATATCCATTTTTTACCTTAAAAATTAAAAAAGATCAATTATTGGCAATTATTGTGTTCTTAATATTAGTTTATTCTTCAAGAAATAAAATGTACAAGATTAGCTGCCGAATGTTACCACACAAATTCAAAACATTACACAAGTCATCAATACATGCATAACAATTTGACAATGTTGTATTTGTGTATAGCGATGATCAACATAGATGTCTTTAATATTGCTACTACTTTCTTCTCCGTCTTGTGACTCATATTGTTAACCTGTCGTTCAATCCGCTCCAACTGTTTATACCATATAATGTAAGTTTCGCCAATGTCTAAGCCACAAGGGCCCGTATTTGCCTCTTCGTGTTGTTTAGGATGTATAATCATTCTTTTCCTTCATTTTTTTCACATTTTTTTTTTGACACCATGTACTTGTATTTTAAAATAAAAATATTATATATTTCTTTAGTCTCACAATAAGTGCAATATTCGTATTGAATTTTTATCCTA
>JAYMTH010002124.1:0-13203 GCA_036897465.1 Pelargonium australe
CCCTTCCCGTCCGGCGAGAGCCACAGCAAGTCCTCCGCCTCCATTCGGCGAGAGCCACGACTCTGATTCGACGGCCACGACCAACGACGTCCAGATCCACCGCCGGCCGTCTATTCCGACGTCTCTCCCGTCTCCTTCATCCGCCGGTGGAGATGAAGAGGAAAGACTAGGAGGGTGTGGCCAGATCGGTAATCATTTATTTGATTTTGTATTAGTTTTAGGGATTTAATTTGGTTTCTTGATTTTGTAATCAAGATCTGTAATTTTTTTATTTTTTTATGGTTCATGTACTCTGCTGTTAATATCTCTGGAAAAAAAATAGCCGTTGAGGATGTTGATCTTTTCTCTGTGTACTCTCTTTTATATTGAAGGGCATTTTGGACATTTAAGATCACATACTGAACTTGTTTATCTCTACTGGACCAAAATTGGTCCAGTAGATATATGGCTTCTACTGGAGCTCTACTGGAGCTGGACACTGTTCCAGCTCTACTGGAGCTGGACACTGTTCCAGCTCCGTTAAGTCACGTTTTGGCTAGTTTTGCCAAACAACGGGATCCTACGTGGACATGGAGTGACTTACCGGAATGCTGATGTGGCACCTCCGTTAAGTCACATTCAGTCGAAACAAACAAGCACTAAGTCACTAGTTCATTAGGGATTTCTGTATTTTCCCCTATATTATAACATTAAAAAATATTCATTTTTTACTCTAAACATTTTCATTAGTGGTACGAAATACATGAAAAATACATGTGTGAATATTCTTCTATATTTTTATAATTGCTATGTGTTTAAGTTGATGAATTGACTCATGTTATGTGTAAGTTGAACATGTAAAATAAATGAATCACTCTCGATTACGTATTCCGTATTTAAATTGTTCCAAACTGCCCAAACAACATATTTGTAACATGATGCTAATATAGTATTTTTATAACCGCAATGTATTTAAGTTGATGAATCGACGTAGTACTTGTAAGTTGAGCATGTAAAATAAGTGGACTACTCTCTATTCTGTACTCCTTAAACAACATATTTGTATCATGATGCACACACAATATTTTTATAATTGCAATGTGTTTAAGTTGATGAATTGTTTACGTGTAAGTTGAACATGTAAAATAAGTGGACCACTCTCGATTCCGTACTAGTGTACTACTCGATTGTTTCAATTATTCCAAACTCCCCAAACTACATAACTCATAATAGAGCAATTAGCTGGGTTTCACTTGTCATGTTTCCAAGCCCAGCAAAAAGACTAATGAAATTCCCAAGCCCAACAGTCCATCCAAAAAATGTGTCTGAGTTCGGGTTCGAACCGGGGACCTCTAGTGTGTGAGACTAGCGTGATAACCGACTCCACCACCCAGAAAACTATGTCATATATTGCCAATTTAAGCAATTTAAAAAAACTTGTACTGTGGATAATGACAAAAGTTGAAGTTCATGGACCCAATATACGGTCTGAAAATGGTACTGCAATGTGGGCCGACGACAACAATGAGGTGGGTCGCATTGGATTCTCACCAACTCAGCTAAAAGCCTGCTTGTGCTGTTGTCCATTTTCTGCGCCACAAACGACCCACAAATGGAAATCAACCAAGCTACGACCCTCTTAGACCCAACCCTTTTAACCCTATTTTATATTTGACTTTCATAAATATAGCCACTCACCACCCCCACCAACCATCACTGTCTTCCACTACTACACACTCAATTATTAACCATAAACATCACTGCACTAATTCACCATATGTTGTCACATATATTTCAAATTTCTTCACAATATAACCTAGTAATGGTACAATTTGTGGTCCACCTCCACCATTTGATTAAATACCGAATAAGACAACCTCTGCAACTTTTCCCATTCTAGTTCGACCCAACTTAGATTTCACCTTTTAAACATAAATAGTCATTGCCGAATTATGAACTCTAAAGTTGACATCATCTTCTTGCTTTGTCCACAAACATTTTGAATTGAGGCTCAAATCTCAACCAATTTCGGGTAATTTTGTAATTAAATAATTATGTGGGAACACGTGTCACAGTCCTTGGAGAAGTCAATGTCCCTTCCATGGCTTCTTCTATGCTTCCGCGAAATTTCGTTTTTGCCCTTTTATCCTTTTCCCAATTTTGAATTCCCTGATCCGGGCCCCCCACGCTCCACCTACACCTGACAAACGAATAAAACCGTTAGGGGCATTCTTGCAATTCTTTTGAATCTCAGTGGCAAGCTTTGGAACCGCCGAGAGTTATAAACACTCCCTGTCAGTGCTGAAAAGCTCGAACGCTACAGTGCGCACAACGAAATCTGCGTCGTTTCTCTGATTCGAAAAACCCGACCCGCATTTCCAGAATTAGGGCTTGAATCGATCGAGCGCAGAGGCTCTGGGACGAGGACCGGAGATTCCTTGCAGAGAAATTTGAGAGGGAGAGTTCAATGACAATGGTGGAGTGTTCCGTCGTTTTCACGTGAAGCCAAGGACTCGCCATTGTAGAGAGAGAAGGATAAGGTTGAAAGGAGGGGGCAGAGAGAGAGAGAAGGGGAGATGGAGGAAGAAATGGAGGTCGAAGTGTTTGAGGCTCACGAAATCGACCTTGATTACGAGTTCGACGCAGCTCGGTTCTTCGATTTCACCCGGGCGGAGTCGCCCGCGGAGGCGCGTGAAGCTGAGCTTTGGTTCGATTCTGCTAAGAGCTATCCGCCTTCTCGTAAGCATTTCTATCTATCAACCCTAACATTTCTTCAGTGATTTTAGAAAATGCCATATTTTGAGGGGCTCTTTAGTTATGGGACCATTTCAATGATATAGCCTAGTACAGTTAGTTAGTTTCGTCCAGCTGATTTTTGAGTGTTTTTGGGCCCTAATGTTCTCAAATGTACCAATTTTTGAATTAATGCTATTATTTTCCTCAAATTTCTATTGATTTGAACTCTAACTGCGACTGCTCTAGAAAAATATGTCCTTATCCAAAAAGCAGCATTCTTGCTTTTGCTTCCCTTTCCTAGTGATGATTATTGTATTGAGTTTCTCAGTAGTGTTACTGTGAGCACAATTTTTTTGCTCGTGGTCCTTGAATTGGTCATTATTGATTTGCTGTAGGAATTTTTTTAGTACATCTTGTTTATATCACGTTTCTTCTACTTCCTAGTTCTAAACTTCTTTCAATTTTTTGAATGCTCATGTATATGTTGTTTCTCTCTTCATTTCAGCTTTTGTGGCCAAAATGGTTCTGAGAGAGGATATCCTCATGGAAAATGTCAACACCTCTCCAAAATCTAAAGCTATGGAGAGCAGTGCATCTTTGCAGGACAATGACTCACATGTTGGTGCAGACCCAGAATCATTGCCCTCTGATGTAAATAACAGAGGTATAACAGAGCATGTA
Organism: Pelargonium australe; assembly: GCA_036897465.1. NCBI lineage: Eukaryota > Viridiplantae > Streptophyta > Magnoliopsida > Geraniales > Geraniaceae > Pelargonium > Pelargonium australe. The sequence continues at coordinate 3,397 of JAYMTH010002124.1, forward strand.
TACATTATGTTAACTATGTCAATGATCTCTTTTCCCCTTGTTCTCTGGCATTTAACTTTATGTCTTGAGTTTATCCTTTTTATTCCACCATTATCTCTACCATCATCACACAATGAATCTTACATTCCATTAATATCTCACACCTTTACATGAGTGTCAAATTGACTAGCTTAAGCTCATTTCATTAAATCTGTCATTTTGAACTATGTTTGAAGCTTTATAAAAGATTTTGTTTTTAAGTATATTTGCAACAAGTTTATAAATATAATTCACTTCTTTCATCCCAAAATGAGTGTCTTGTGTCACCTTTTATTTATTTGCAAAAAACTAATGATGGTTTTATTAGTGCTGGTTTTCCCTCATGTGCTTGGTTGTATCAAATTCAAGTGTTTTTTTTTAACTAAGTTTCCTAAAGGGTTTTATTGATAGTTCATTCATAATTCAGTGATCAAAATAGGACACATACTTTGTGACAAAAAAAAAAACAATACTCATTTTGGGACATAGGGAGTAATGAGTATCATATTATTATGGTCCTGCTGATTTGTTTGATGTGGAGAATTATTTTTTATGCACCTTCATAGATCTATGCAAACTTTCTAGTTTAAAGAGCAAAAGATGGATCCTTTCGGGGAGTTTTGTCAAAATCATGTGTTTATTAATTTTTTTTAGCATTAATGGGATGTGTTATTTTGTCTTCTAGATTGTGATGAACGAAGTGGAGGAATCTTTACCAGCTTATGGAGTGGTAAACTGCAAAAAGTTCATAACCAACCACAAAAACTAACAGGTGATTTGTTTGTTTCCACTTGATAACCAAAGTTGATAGTTGTGTTCAGATGATTCTGCCATGCTAGATACGAATATATCCATTGCTATAAATTATTTATTATATTTAACAAAATCTAAAGCTGTTGATTTCTTGGCGTCCATGACTTCCCTGTTCAAAACACCATCTATAACTTTGATTAGGATCACATTGATTAAATTTCCATATTACCATCATTGATAGAGAGGCGGTTCATCCCAAAGTTTCAATTCTCCTTCACACTCACCTAGAAAAAGTAAAAATAAAGAGGGACACAACCAACATTTTATTTTTGTTCATGTTTTTTTTTTTTTTTTTGCCACCAATGTTAAATGTGGTTGAGGTGCTTTCTTTGCAGGATTGAGTTATAACATGACTGGTGATAAATTGAATACTAAAAGCAAATTATTCCCAAGGAGCTCAACTTTAATGAAACCAACAGCAAGTCAGTTGGCCAAGCAAAATCGAAACCACCAAAGTGGTATTTCGAGGTAATTTTTGTCTACATTTGTATATTATGGTGAATTACATAATGCTTACTGTTAACAATGATGGGAAAAATTATGACCTTGGAGAACTGGTATATTTTTGTCCTTCACTCTTGCCATCTGAATCTGAAATGATGCCTACTTTATTAGAGGCTCTTTTAACTTGTGCCATTTTTCTTATTCTACACAATTTATATGGTTCAATGGGCTAGAGAGCTCACTAATTTGCTTTTAGATGTTCCTTTCCTAATGAAAGCACAATTTTAACTTTATAAAACAAATAGTATATATTTTCATTTAGCTAACCCTCTTTTTTTTTCTCCCTATGCCTTCAATGCTGAGTAATTCTTCTAATATTATCATTACTCGTCTGTCAGATTCCAAATGCCAAATAGTCAAAATAATATAAAAAGCTCATGTAATTCTTCTGGGGTTGAAAGCCAGGCAGCCAAAAGGCAGAAACTAGATGGAGGTCTCCTTCGTAAGGTAAGCAACCTGTCCAATTGTAATATTTTTGTTTTCTTTTATTTTCAAGATGACATTGGAAAGTGCATTTGCTTGTACTTTCTTGTATTAGCCAGGGAGACTCAATAGTTGTTTAAAAAAGAATTCATAATTATCATCACTGCTTTTGACACTTACTTCTTTTGTTCTTTTTAGCAGCTTACTGATGTCAAGCAGCAAACTAATTTGGTGCATAAGGTGCCTAAAAAAGTATGTCATCACTTCAGCCCCTGGAGTTATGTTTACAGTTTTCTCAAAGAATGATTACTATGTCCTATGTCTTGCATGAATTGTCTTTCATCATTTGCCTCTTCTTTTCCTTGTTATATTATTTCTTATGATAGCTTTTGTCTTTGTGTGATTGACGAAGTGATTGTAATAATTTCAACCTAATTTGTTTTGCATGACTTGATCTGTTTCAACATTTTCTTTTTCCGAAATATATTATTTCTGTTTATTTATTTATTTTGTGTGTGTGTGTGTTGGCATTTGGCGTATTGTTTCTTCAATGTGAAGATTCTGTATTTAATGGGGCATTTCCAAGTTAGCTATGTCATCCCAATATTCTTGATGGTGGTCTTACAGGATGGACCTCCTGATGGAAACTTCACACAAGTGAGGCTAAAACTTACTATTCCAAGAGAGCCTGACCTTGAAACAGCACATAGGGCTCAGAGGGCAAGGTACTTAGCTGTTGCAGTTTTTATGATTGCTCGATGTAGAAAGAAGTGAATTGTCTAACAGGTTACACGACACACTTTCCCTTTGAATTCCAGGCCTAATACTAGTTCAGAAGTTGAACAAGTGAGATCAGCCGCACGAAGATTCAAAGCTCGGCCATTAAACAGAAAAGTTGGTACTTACAATCAGTGAGAATATGTTTTGGTGTACAAGTGGCTCCTGTACTGGTCATATTAAAATTTCAAATTCGTTATTTGCAGATTCTCCAGGCTCCTTCATTGCCACTCCCAAAGAAGAGCACTCCAAGATTGCCAGAATTTCAAGTAAGTTCTGACACTGGCTTCTTGACGGACTAATGTTTCTTTCTCTATAGGAGTTTGATGGGAAAAAGCTTCTTGAAAGACAATTCTATATGCTATGCCCTGATCTTATTATTCCGTTTCCCTTTGTTCAATTAATTTTCAGGTTTTTCACCTGAAGACCACAGAACGGGCCATGCAACACACACCTGTTGTTTCATCTTCCTCACATCATTTCAATGATTCTGAGAAGGTTATTGTTTAGCAGCTTCAGTATTATTGTCTTCTTTCATTGGTTCTATAGATTTCTGTGAATCGTATGGATAAAAAGATACAAGCTTTTGTCTACTACGTACTTAGTCATTACCATTTCTGCAAAATTGAAGTCGTGCTGTTGCAGGATCAAGGTTTGGACAAGGCTAGTACTGCTGCTGAGAATGTTAACAAAAGGTAACATCATGAAAAACTTTGTTCCATGTACTCAAGTGTCTTTCATGTAATTTGATCCGGTCCAGTGTTTTTGTCCACTTTATTTACCCTCTCTGTCCCAAAATGAGTGTCCATTTTGTATTTTGGTTAGTCAGTTTTGCATGAATCACCAACCATATCCCTAAGATTAGTTAGTTGGAATTCCTTGAGTTTGTAACAACAAGAGCACATAGGTTAAGCCCGCTTCTAACTAACTCATCCTTAATCTTCACAAAATTTGACAGAGTACACTCATTTTGGGATGGGAGAGAGAACTATTTTTTTTGTGTTGTATGCATCTTAGGTTGCATCCCAGTTTCATTACACAATATGTTATTTTATTGGATAAATCTTTTGCATGAGAAAAGCTAGTATGTTATATAGATATTAAAAAATTGCTGACAGTTTCATTACACATTATTTCATTTTATAGCAGATATCTTTCACATGGGAAGAGTATGTTATCTAGAAATTAAAATATTACTGACAGATGTTTCACTACATGTAGTTGCATGTAGTGGTAGAACCCATTATCTTCAAATTCAGTCATTGCTATGGTGATATACTGGAAATTCATTTGTGCTGTTTAATTCAAAACTAAATGAGTTAGAGCTTAATTTTTTTTAAAGGAATTTGCTTAATCTGCATTCAGTTCTTACTCTTTTAATTGCTTCTGCATTGCATAGACCAAGTACCATGGATGCTCCAAAGCAAGAATCATGTAGAAACATGCACAACTTCAAAGCACGCCCTCTTAATAAGAAGGTAATGGAAATCTGTCCTTTCTGTATATCATTTGCTTGAGTTTCATATTTTTACCATCTAATGGGGATCCTTTTCTTGAGTTTATGCAGATATTATCAAGTAAAGGAGATATTGGTGTTTTCCGGAATATCAAGCGTGAAACTACAGTTCCAATGGTATTGCATACATGTTTATCTGATCTCTTTTCACTTTGTTTTTAGATTAACTGTTGCGCAACTATCCTGGATACTATCATGTCTTGAATTTGTCCAGGAATTTAATTTCCATTCAGAAAAAAGAACCCAGCATAATCCTCCAATAGACCTTTTCAGTAAGGTAAACCATGATACAAATGACAATACTTCCTTATTCTTTTCCTTCTGGCTCACATACACCACTTAAGATTTTGATTACTCATCCTGTTTTTTAATATATGGTTGAACTAGCTCTCCTTGACATCTGGACTCCAGCCAAACAATGGATCCCAGATGAAATTGCCTCAACTTGCCTCTGTGAAGGTTCCTTTCTTTGTAACTTTTGAAATGAATTTTACCCGCAATTATGGTTTTATATTATTTCATTTGTTTTGTGAGACTGATCTGAGTATTTTGTTTTCGGGTACAAGGGCCGAAAGGAAAACAGATTCCAATCTTTTCATCCAGAAGATAAGGTAAACATGGAGGGGCACACACGACTGGATCAATCTGTACTGATTAGGCTTACTTTCTTGTTTTTGCTTTCTATGTGATGCATATAATCTCATAATCTATTAATGTATCAGATACGTTTGGTCAGAGAAAAAAGCTCTGTAATTGGGGGAAAGCATAATCAGTGTGGGGCTGATGAGGGTATCACTGAAGATGGTTCCCATTTGAGCATGAGGTTTGCCAACTGTGCCAAATATAATTGATACTATGTGTATTTGCTACTTGTCTTAGTTCAGTAAATTTAACCAAGAAAGTGCCACAGGAGCTTGGGTATCCGCTAAGACTAACAGTGCACAAAACGGTACCCCAGAGGGTGTCAGGACACTGATTTCCAGCTGTTTGGCGGAAGATCACGTGGTGCAAGCTTGTAATTGATGATACCACCACTACTTCTCCAAGAACATCAAGCCTTTTCATTTTGCTGTATACAAAAATTCAAGGAAGGTCACAATCTTACCGGAGACATAGCTTTTTTACTATGAAGAAATTGATGCTACAGGTTTATGTTAAAGTTAAACTGACTTCTCAGAATCTTGGCCCTTAATACAAGAAAAGATGTTTTAAGGCCATTGTTGTACAGCCAGTCATCAAGCCCTCTATTCTCTTTCAAAGCTTATTCTCCTAACTGTAGCTTCAACTCTTGTACTGTCATTACTCAAGAATATATACAATTCAATTATATTCCTCCTGTACTGTCGTTACTCAGGTACTCTTGTCTAGTTTTGTTATTTTCAGTGAAACTGACAATCGGCAAGGCCTGAGACTGGGCTTGATTGATACGTGATTCATGCCTGTGGGTGAGATAATGTATCCTGGGTTTACTATAACTTTAGAAAAGTATACTTATAAGAAAAAAAAAAAAAATTGTGGGAAACATTACAGACAAATCTTCTAGTAGTACCAAGTTTGTCAAATCTATATTTCTTGTGCTACACTAGAGTGGATGAGCCTTTATGCCCAGAAACACTCGCACCTTAAATAAAACAGAGTATTCAAGAAACTATCTTCTTGTGTATTGGCGCGAGGTCAGTAGCCTTCTTCATTCTCTCCATCGGAGTCCTTTTTCTGTTTGGTTTCAGTCGAAACAGACTGCTTGGCCCAACGCCTTAGATCATAAGCTTTCTTGAATGGTTTCCTTTCCTTGTTGTTAAAATGTCTTCTCTTAGTGATGGCAATGGCAAGATCATTAGGGAACAGCGTGCGCCACACGAAAGCGTGGAGAAATGTGGACACAAACAGCACACACACCATTGTTGATGACATGAACGAGAGACCAAGCGCCAGGCACTTGGTTATCACACAAGGCACCGCCTCTGCATATTTGATGGTCGCCACTGATGCAGTCGTCATAGGGAAGGTGTAAGACCACCACGCCACTGAAAACCTACAAAAGTATACATACATCAGCAACATTGTTTAAGAACGGTTTCAGGTTTGAATCTCGGTTGTTACGCTTGTTGATAAAGAAAAACATTGTTTAAAAACAAACAGGACTTTCAATGAAGAGCTCACCTGAAGCCTGTGAAGAAGTTGATTCGCACCACCAGAGAAGCATATAGAAACAACGCAATGAAGAAGCAAGTCCTGGAACAGCCATCGAATTCACCATAGATTGATTGCCAGGCGATGCTTGCAGCCGAAGGAGCTGCAATGAACATAGAGTACACAGGGTGTAACTCCTTAGGTAAAGCCTCGCTCGTTGGCAGTCTCTGATACAATGTCACAAACAGCACAAGGTAATGTGCAAATCCAACAGCCCACAAGAACTTAGCTGGTTCCTTCCATCCCACCCTAGCTGCCAAGATCGCTCCCACGAAGTTCCCGACCACTGATAAATGAGAAGACGGGTTAGCCACCTTGCAGAGACGCCTTTTGCCCCCGGAGAGCCATTGGCCATAGATTTTGAGCTCAAGAAACAAATAAGGCCCCATGAAGGCGCACCAGATGGCTGGGTGAAGTGTCTCTGGAGCTAGTGCTGGTGGGACACCAATTGCTAGGAACATACACACGACCCAGGGGGCGAAGAAGAAATTAACCCTGACCGGGTGGAAGTACTCTCTTTTCACAGCCTCGAAGTAGAATATGCATTTGAGGAGGTAAGTGAAAGAGACTGAGAAAAGAATTGCCAGAGCCAAGAACCAGAGGCCTAGGTTGATGTAAGGAGAAACATGGAGGAACCTGGTAGCTGGGCTCGTCGATAAGGCACGCCATAGCACAACCTGGCTACTCAGGCCGAGACAGATACCATAGCAGCCTATTGGGAACCTTAAAAGGAAAGGCCACTTCTCATCTTTGGGCAGAAGAGTATCCTCAGACTCCTGCAAACAAATCGGTTACATTATATTATATTACAAGGCGGTTTGCTTCTATTGAAGTCTCAGGTTCAAGACTCAGCTGTTACGCTTGCTGATAAAAAAAAATACTACATTTAGAGATCAAACAAGGCAAAGTTAAGCTAATGAGTACCTTGATTTGGTCAAGCTCAGGTCCTCTGAGAGCAGCGAAGTATCTTCCAACAGGAACACTCTCATTAACAGACTCGTGATCAAGCTCTCCTCCCGGGCCATGATTATCAGTATTCTGAAAATCGCCCTCCCGATCCCTCTCCTTGTTCTTCGAAGGCATTAACGAGTTCTGTTTGCTGAGAGTAGATTTGGTCGTGAACATGCTGAAATCAGCCTTCCTTCCTTCAGCACCAATCCTGTAATTGAAATTATTAGCAGCCGAACCGACACTCCTTCCACTTCTGGGAAGAGAGCTTCTTTGTTCATCTTTAGCCTTAGAATCTCTGAGAACCGAGAAGCCGGTCTCCAGAGAGACTTGCCGGCTAAAACCCCTGTGCCCTCTCCTTGCTTGCTGAAACTTCATGGGACGGCTCATGTTTAACCTCTTGTTTTCACCTGAAGCCTTACTATTATTATTATTTGCTTCTTCTCCAATGTCTTCTTCTGGTAAGACTTCGTGTATGTCCACAAAATGTGTCTCCATAGAACTTGAGGAGATTGGTCTACTATTGTTCTTGTTCATCATTAAAGAAACCAAAGTAAGATTTTAACACAAGTACAAGAGCAATTGGTTTATATATGCATTTTTGTGTGGTATTAGTAGTTGCAGGATTCGTGTTTGCGATTGAGAGAGGCTTCACGAGTAGCAAGTAGTAGCTAGCAGATGAAATGGGAGCCAATACTTTTTTCCGAAGAAAAGTGTGCATTTTGGAGGGTTTCTCGTGAGGAAAGATCAAGAAAATTTGTGGCTTTGGAGCTTGCTCTGTACCATACAACATGAACACTCCTATTCCAGCTCAATGGGAAAGGCGAAGAAATTGACTCTCCAGTTTCAACCTATATTTTTTCACGGATTCTAGGTAGGATGGCACAGAATAAAGTCTTGCAGAAAAAGAAACGAAATAAAGCAACAGTAACGGTCAAAAAATATTCAAGAATCAAGACTAGAATTGGGCTTTGGCTCCAAGTTTTATGTTTGAGCCCAACTTTTGAGAGGTCCAATTATACCGTCGGGCCTCGATCAGCCCAACTTGCTAATTGTTTTTTTTTCAAAAAGACTAATGTCACGTCCTGAAAGAATGATTTTCCTCCAGACTCTTTCTGAGTGGTTATTGCCATGCCGCATATTTTTATTTTTGCAAAATAAATGCTGATTAGTGTACTTAACGGTGCAAGTATAATCTCTTTTGTCAGAACACGTGCTTTATATTATTTGACGTCCATGAAAAATCTGGTCTCTCTTTTGATACGGGAGTTTGAGGCACTGCAAAGGACCGGTTCTTTCTGTGTCTATGACACTAAGCTTTGGGCATTTGGCATGTCCTCAGTTAATATATAATACATGTTTCAAATTGATACCATTCGGTTGTGCCGTCCTTACCAAGTCAATATTCCCAAAGTTTTCTCATTTGAACATGAAATTCTTTAAATAGGTCATGATTTGAACTCTCTAAAGTAAAGCAACCAATTCTATACAGAGCTAACAGTCTCTCAACAAACCCAACTGCAAAAGCTTCTAATTAAAGCAATGGCCTCTACCAAATTTCTCATCCTCCTCACTATTTTTGCTGTTGTGGGTCCTTTGGTTTCAGCAACCGAGTTCATTGTAGGAGACGATAAGGGATGGGCTCTCAACGTTGATTACCAGGCTTGGGCTCAGGGAAAAGAGTTCCATGTTGGTGACAAACTTGGTAAGCAATTAATTTCAGAACTTGCAAAATTATACATAGAGAAAAAATAATTTCAGCCATAACAAATGATGGTCAATGAAATTATGACACATCATTGTTTAATACTTATACCCGCACCCGGTGAATTTGTCGCGTTTGTCCGAATTCATTTTCTTTGTCTATTGGCTGAGAGTCTCAGTTAATTTATAACGACTAAGACTTCTGATACTATGTTTATATTAGTAAACATTGATATGTAATTAATTATAAAGAGGTGCATTTGTGCAGTTTTTAGGTACCCAAAAGGATCTCACAATGTGATTAAAGTTGATGGAGCTGAGTTCCAGCAGTGTGCAGCATCGGCTTATAGCACCGATGCTTTGACAACCGGAGAAGATGTGATTACTCTGGCTACTCCGGGAAGAAAATGGTACATTTGTGGTGTTGCCAAGCATTGTGTATCCGGGAACATGAAGCTTCTCGTAACTGTGCTCCCAGAAACAGCCTCTCCGGCCGCCTCGCCGGCACCCGAAGCAAGTACAAGCGGTAGTGACGTGGCTAAATCAAGCTTTGGGTGCATGATGGTGGCTTTGCTTGGGTTTCTTACCATGCTTATGGCTTGATACATGTGTGTGATAATATTGTACTGCAATTTTTTTTTTCTTTTCTTTGATGTTTTACATTTGAGTGAGTTGGAGTTGTTATATGTATTAATGGTAAGGAGTTGAAATATTCTTTTAAGAATTAATTAAAGGAGAAATTGCAGATGACCACCATGAAGTATACATCTTTTGCTCGTTGTCACCTTAAAGAATTTGTTGTAACTTTTTACTATCCTAAACTATGCAACCTAGTGTTTGTCAGTTAAGTCTAACGGAAAATTCATTTAAGTGCATCATGTGCTGCTCACATGTTAAATATTTTTTTGAAATGC
>JAYMTH010002125.1:0-13198 GCA_036897465.1 Pelargonium australe
GTTTGGTTTTGAGCGGTTTGGTTCGGTTTGGCGGTGCGGTTCGGTTTTTTGAACACCCCTATGATTTACCATTACCAGTGGCATTCCATGTAATATCCTGGAAGAACTGAAGCCATTTGTTAATCCATCAATCTTTTGATATAAAGCCAAACCTGGAAAGGAATCCATGGTGGTGGTAGATAGGTGATTGTGGGCTCTGTGCTTGCTTACACACCAGATTTTGGTATGAATATTGGAGCAAAGAAGAGAAGAAACCTAAGAAAGTGCAGTTTTAGCCAAACCTAAGGTTTGTCAAAACCCAGTTGATTTTGATGTTGAAATTGATAAGGGGTTTCACTGAATTGATTGTCATGCAGATATTTCTATTTGGAATATGATTTGATTGATTTGTGTTTGGAGCTACTTTCTTTTCTGAATCTTATTTTATTTTCTTGCATCTTGGTGTTGTGTGTCAAGCATGGAATGAGTGTATGATATGGTTAATGATTATAATTGAAGTGCTTTTGGACCAAACAGCTTTCAAGTTTCTACTTTTAAGGTAACCTATGTGGTTTTTGAAAATGGGTTGGTGATAGATTTGTGAAAGGTGGAATCCTTTTTGCTCTTGACATAGCAAAATCTGAAGTTCTAATTGGTTTTGGAGTTGAAAAATGAGATCTTTCTCAACTTCACTAATTGACTGAGTGCTTTTGTTTGAGATTTGCATGCGTGTTTTGTTTGTGTACTTACAAATCATGAAATCTGTGATCAAATTCCAAAGCATAGATCATTTGGTTGAGAATTTACTTGGGTTTCAGATCGAGTTCTTGATCTGTTAGAAGCTTCATATCTAAATTGTATGGTTCCAGTCACAGATCAAAGTTTGCCTTATAGTTTTTATCAATTTTCTTAGGCCTCCTGAGTCTTGATCTTTTTGAGTTCCACTTTTGCTTTCTTGTATCATGTTGTAGGAGTTCCTGAGAAATTTCCCAGGTTGTCTGTCACTTTCATTTACAGGTTTATTAATTATGTAGGTGTATACGGTAGCATGTAGGGGAAAAGTTTGTTGATATGTAGACCACTTCTGTTATGATTAAGATAGTATGGATGGGTTTCAACTTGATCTAGATTGTCGCTTCATTACACATCCCCGTTGGATGTTGAAAATGCTGCGTTAATTTCAATATTTCAAATTAGTTTGATTGGTGGTCTTACTTATAGCCTCTTCTAGGCTTTGTACATGCGTCATCCATGCTGTCATCATATGTGAGGCGATTTATGAGGGTTATTGACTTTTTACTTCCAATTTTATTCAGTTTTGCAAGAAGTGTGACTTTTTGTACTTTCACAACACTTACAAAGTTTTCATTGTTTAATTAGTTAACTGATATTCATTAATAAAAAAAACCTTGAAAATCCCGATCATTTACCTTTAAAATAAGAAGAAAGTGTGCTTGCATTTTTCATCAAGATTGTGAGCCTTAATTAGCATTAAAACTTGTCATTCTTATTTGTCCCTAGGATTTATTTTGATAGTTTTAGTTATTAAATTTGGAGGTGGGAGGATGAGTAGTGGAGTACTCATCCTCGACATCACCTCTTCTTGGCAATAATAAACCTTCAGGCTTTTGAGTCGGAGCTGATCACTTGTTTAAGCTTTCGACAAATTAATTTAACTGGACTTTTTCCTCCTTGCATGCCTTCGCCATCCATGAGAAAATGTAGTATATTTAGCTCATAATTGGATTTGGTTCATTACCATATAAGCACACTCATATGTCGCTACGTGCTAATCATATTCCTTTCTACAGAACACGTCTGCTCATTGATGTATCATCCATTCCAAGTACCAAGATCCAGAAAATGATGGTGAAGCTGCATTAACTTGAGCAACCTGTACTTTTGTACCAGTAAGAGATCCTGGCACTTCTCTTGGCCCTAACTTTCCTTTGGTTCTCCTAGATCAAAGAATTGAATCGTCTTTAATGGGAACATCCCAGAAACCTAGGATATCTGATGGTTCTGGGTTTTATAACCAGCCTGTACGAGAGCTTGATTCCTACTCATGGCCTCCCGTCAACAAAATGGACAACTTCTCGTGCTCAGATGACAGCAGCCAAGGAACTAACCTTTCAGTTCAGGCTTTCGAGCAGTGTTGTACGCTTGAATCATCCTCAGGAACGGGTGGTTACCCTGCCCACAATTCTCCATCTACTGTCAGTTTCTCGTCCAATGGGAGCCCAGTGTCCCAGCAAGAATATCAGTCGTGCCCATCAAACCTGCACCATTCCCCCGACAACACTTATGGCTCGCCAGCTATTGGATCTTTCTTAGTTGAAGATGTTGATGACTTGAGGCACAAGATACGAGAATTGGAAACTGCCATGCTTGCACCTGGCTCAGACACTCTTGATGTTTTCGACATCACTAGTCCAGGTGGACAAAACCAATTTTCACCAGAGGCAGAGAAGTGGAAAGAAACCATGGAGATAATATCCAGAGGGGATCTGAAAGAGGTACTCTGTGCTTGTGCCAAAGCAATAGCAGATAATGATATGTCGACAGCAGATTGGTTGATGTCAGAGTTACGTCAGATGGTGTCTGTTTCCGGTGAACCTATTCAACGCATAGGAGCCTATATGGTGGAAGGTCTAGTTGCGAGGTTGGCATCTTCAGGAAGCTCCATCTACAAAGCCCTAAGATGCAAAGAGCCGGCTAGTGCTGAACTCTTCTCATATATGCACTTCCTCTTTGAAGCATGCCCGTATTTCAAGTTTGGGTACATGTCAGCAAATGGGGCAATCGCTGAAGCCATGAAGGATGAGAATAGAATTCATATAATTGATTTTCAGATTTGCCAGGGCAGCCAATGGGTAACCATGATCCAAGCTCTTGCTGCCCGACCTGGAGGGCCTCCACATATTCGAATTACAGGTATTGATGATTCAACATCTGCTTATGCTCGAGGAGGTGGGATTGATATTGTAGGGCAGAGATTATCGAGGCTAGCTGAATCATGCAATGTACCATTTGAATTCCATGCTGCTGGAGTTCCTGCATCCGAGGTTCATCTTGAAAACCTTGCAATTAGGCGTGGAGAAGCCATTGCTGTAAATTTTGCCTTGGTGCTGCACCACATGCCTGATGAAAGTGTGGGCACTGAGAATCATCGGGATAGACTTTTGAGGCTAACCAAGAGCTTGACACCCAAGGTGGTGACTCTTGTTGAGCAAGAATCAAATGTCAACACAGCTCCTTTCTTTCCCCGGTTCGTAGAAACACTCAACTACTACAATGCTATTTTCGAATCACTTGACGTGACTTTGTCACGGGAGCACAAGGAGCGGATCAACGTTGAGCAACACTGTCTGGCTCGAGAAATAGTCAACATCATAGCTTGTGAAGGTGCAGAGAGGGTGGAACGTCATGAGCCTCTAGGTAAATGGAGATCACGATTTTCCATGGCTGGGTTTAAGCCTTACCCATTAAGCAGCTTGGTGAATGCAACAATTAGGACCCTACTCGAGAAATACTGTGACAGGTACACACTTGAAGAAAGGGACGGAATTCTGTATCTTGGGTGGATGAACCGACCCCTAGTTGCTGCTTGTGCTTGGAAGTGAACACAGCGAAGGATCTTAGGTATGGAGGTGGCAATGTTGGATAGATCACATGTCTTTGAAAGAATAATGTTCTTTAATTTCTTAGTTCATAGTATTATCTATCTGCAATATTGTTAGACTAAGCCTCAGTGATACTTTACCTTTGTTTTGTAGTTTGACACTATGAATCTATGATGTTACTGTTATTGACAAGTGCATGAGTCATTTGATGCTCTTTATGTATCATTGTTGAGCATTACAGAATGGTACGTACAAAATTGATAAGAATGCATATTATTTCAAGTAAAAACTATGACAAAGCAGGGAAGTACAGCGCTAGGATCTCGGACAACCAAGCCTTCGCTTTCGCTTGTAGTTGATTCATGTCCAACCATATGATCTCCGGCTATGGTTCGACAGAGAATGGCAGCCTTGTTGGCCCTCTTCATTCCTTTCCTCCCCTTCGAAACTGCAACCGAGTTATCGCTAATGGTGTCGCTACTGGTAGTCAAATGAATGATGTTTTTGGTGTGTTGAGTGTGAAAGTTGGATTTGATCAATGTGCAGACTCCACAGGCAGGGTCATGGCAACACTGAGACTGAGAGGATAATGAATTGGTGTTTGTGGCACAAGTCATGGTTGTGCCATAAAACCGAAGGAGCTCGTTGCCATCTACCGAGTTTCTTGGATGCCTCTTGCTCTTGTAGGCATTCATTTTCACCATTTCTCTGTACTCCTCAAACCTTTGAAGAACCTCAATCTGGTTGAACACCTTAAAGACATGTCTGATTCTCCTAGGTTGTTTTGATGGTTTCACCAATGCTGCTAGGAAGATTATCTCCACCACATTCCTTGATTGATCTCCAATGTTGAGCTCTGTTTCAAAACATAACATGACATGGAAGATGATGTTGAACACCATATTTGAACTGATAAGTTTAGAATTTGTTGCAGACACTTGAACATGCAAAACCTTCCAAGAAAAGGTTCATGGAAATGATAGAAAGTTACCATAAAACCATGTATTCATGTAGTTTGGCTTCAAGATGAGTTGGGGAATCATCTTCTTCATGCTCTCCTCCTCCTGCTGACGTCGGTTTCTTTCCGGCCGGACCACCATGTCGCTGACTCTACAGCTTTTGCAGATGCCATTCTCCTTCAGAGACACCCAAAGAGAATGCATCTTTTGGGAACAAATATTTTCTTTGCAGCCATACACTTAGATAGGACTATACTTATGTTTGTACTCTCACATGTTGCTCGGTTATGTCGAATACGCGTCCATCTCACAGTAAATCCATGAAGCACATGGTTGAAATGCAGAAGCATAGTGAGAATTAAAAATCTGTTCAACTTCTTGTGAATCTCTCATTTTCTCATCAAGAGAACAAACCAAAACAGGCACGGGTACAACCCATTAGAGCCTTCTAGTACAACCCATTGTAGTTTTGGGGCTCTACGTGGATGCATGGTTTTGTAATAACACACCAGACAAAATATGGTGAATTTAAGGAACTTGTCTTGTATCTACAGAGAAAAGCCATGTTCTCGAAAAGATTTTGTATACAATGCATTTAAAGACCAAGAAGCTCCAAAACTGAGACAGATTTGACAGAATGGAAGAAGATGCTCCACATTAACCAGGTGAAGAAGATAAATTCAAGAACAGTGCAATAACAATAACCATACATGGTCAGTTCAACCTGGAAAATCAAACATATAAGCAAGCAGTTTATATATATAAGTTTTGCAAAATGCAGATATATTTAAGTATTTCACTTACAACACAGTAGAATGAAAAAAGGAACTGCAATATTGCTTTCATATTTGTACACAATGATTGAGCTCAAAACAGATGATGTTACAGATAGATAGCAAGGCAGGAGTTAAAAGCTCATATACTTCACTAAAGATTGCTAGAAATACATGAAATGAAGCGTTGCTTTTTTGTTTCTGAAAAACTCGGGATGCTAGCCTCAGCCTTTCCTGCCTGAAAGAAGAAAAAATCCTCAGCATTTTATTGTCCTTCCTTCATCATAAATAATTGATTATGGACCCATTAATATTCGCCCCACATTCTGCGGATATTGGTACGATGAATGGTTTAAAGATGGAATTTCGACGCTATGGCCATCTGTACGATTTTCTCTAGATCCATACTGATTCATTCCGGAATTCAGAACACCAAAGTACGTAACTGGGTTTCCATGAGCAGCCTTGAAATTGGAACCATTGGGGTTGGTTTGCATTTGAACAAGTTCAGATCTCATAGCTTGCTGCTGCTGTTCATTGGATCTATTTTCGGCAGCAGAGTTGATCCCAACCCCAAGATCAAGGCTAATCGCCTCACTTCCGATCTAATCCTTGATGGTCCACTTGCAGCGTGTGGTCCTGCTGTATCATGACTGCTAGTCCTTGCAGTAGGTACATCATGATTGTGTTTTCCCTCGTATGTGGTTATAACCGCTTTTGGATCATGAGATGCCCTCTCCACATGCTTTCTAACAGGGCATCCAGCATACGTGCACTTGTAATAACTCCTGCAAAGCATGTGAGCATGATAAATGACAAGATTTCACGATAAGATAAAAACAAACATAGAAATGAGGTTTATCTTCTTTTCTCTTCACAACATCTGGTTTATTATATTTCTAGACAGAAGATGAACACTATGTAAGAAAACTAAGTTGCACCATTCATACATTAAAATGTCGGAATGTCCAAATTAACATATATCATGTCCAAAAAAAATTATAAACTTCAAGACTGCCTAGTATTGACCTTTATCGCACATAATTCTAAGACAAAGGAAAAATTAAACTATATAATATTAATACCTAAAACCGGATCTACGGTTCCCTACCTAACAGGCATATATAAATTAGTGAGCTGTGAAAAGAGAGCTAAGTAAGGGAACGTGCTTTTAATATATTGCATGCTTACGGTTTGATTTTATGTAAGTTCAGGAAGCTATTAAACCAATACAGATGCCTCTATGTCAAATAACTGATTAACAACAGCGTTGGCACCATATTAACAACAAATCAAACAGTCAGAACAAGGCAACAAGTGCAATCATGCAATTACATATATAAATTGTTGAAAGGAATACAACTATTATTTGACCACTAACTTTAATATCATGACAAAGGACAATATCTCTAAAATATTCTATCAAATGTAAATAACTAATCATAACCAGCAGGCAAACAGTCCTGTCATTCACTGCACAGATGAAAACTCACAAGCCAATGTTGAGCTGCTGAGTTGAAACTGTTAGTTCAAAAGATCCACCATAAATAGCCAATCACTAGCTTTATGACAGGAGGTTAAAAAGAAATGCTCAGACCAAAATGACAATAAGAGTTTTCTAAGAGTACCCCTACTCTGGAAACCCCACAAGATCCCATTCTGACTGAAATTCCTATACTTCCTTTTATATATATATATACACATACTTAAAATGGTATTAAAAGGTTTCAAGTAGATTAGCACACGAGCATCAGAAGGTAATTAAAAAATTGAGCGAAAGGCAAACTGAAAAGGAAATTATGCATAGCTCCAATTATAGTAGCATCAAGTAGTTTCATGATATAAGCTCTAGAAAGGAGAACTTGGAGTATGAAATACTAGCACAATATATGAGAACAGTCTGGGCAGAGATCTAGGAATCCATTGAGGTCTAAAAGAAAAAAGCCCACAAACCCATTGAGTTTCTTAGAAGGAGCCTGGTTTCAGATGATTCCCATTTAATTAACCGTTAGCAACTCTGTAAACCAAATATGCTTACAGCTACATGTCACCTTTACTTTTTTCTCCAAAGCTTAACTTGGGGATAAATGAATCTTGTTATTTTCTTTACTCCAAGGCAATGACAAAGTTAATTGAATTTTAACTAAAAGGACACAAGTGATGCAACAAAAGAGAGGATGGGAGTAATCATAACAAATACAAAGTATAGATTAAGGAAGTGGGCACTGCACACATTAAAGAAATTATTGTGCATCAGTCCGAGTGAACACAAGACATATGAGCCTGCCTATTATGTCAATTCAACAGCATGCTTTGTAAACAAAAAACTTGTGCTTACGCCTAAGCCTAGTTGATTATAAAAGAAACTTGAGACTCAGCATACACCAAGAACCTAGACTAACAAAAATAGACACAGGAGGAAGACTTGAACGTGAAAATCCATAGATTTCATAGTTTGAAAAATGTTATAACTGACTTGCTGAAGTCCCACATGCAGGCATATATAGATTTAATTCATATCTATTATTTTTTGTTAGAGACTATATAACACTCAATAGAAACAATTAAACCACATACCCCGTAATTGTCATTGTTAAGCAAATATCAATCAATACAAGCCTGTATCAACTTCAATTAGTTAGCAAAAAATAGAACAGTAATTATAAGTGCCAGAATTGCATAATGAGGAACATGAATTGCATGTGCCAGTCAAGCAACCAAGTCATTCCACTAAATTCTTACTCAAGCATTGTCCATGCAATGAGTGGAGAGCTCCAAAAGTGTCAAAACTATTTATAATGAAGTACTTCCAACTTGCATGTTAAAACATACCTTGGATTGGGATTGCCTCTCACCACTTTCTGTCCATATTTGCGCCACCGGTACCCATCATCCAGTATATCAACTTCACTCAAAGTCTGAACTACTACCCGTGGTTCACGGATAGGCTTAACTACTGGAGTGATATCAATCCCTCCAATGTCCATCTTCCTGCTTTATCCAATTTGGCAGTTCATTAGTTAGTACACATGAAAAAAACCAAAGAAGAAATGCACAGCCTCTGCTGGACAACAATACCTTCGCTTTGAGTATGGATCGTCATCATCAACCTCATCATTGGTCCTATTTACCAGTAAACCTGTACCATCTGCACCTTCCTCATTTTCTGTGGCTGGAGATAGCTCCAAGGCACCACCGGGCTCAATGTTACGAGACATCTGGCCATACTCTACAACAAAAAAGATCAAACACATTAGTTTATCCGTAAAAAGTACCAATAAATTAAAACACATAATCTTTCTATTTACCATCTCGACCATTTGAAGATGATACCCTGTCTGATCTTTCTTCCTGGATGGGCATAATGTTACCAGCATTATATCGGCGGCTAGGTTGAGGTTTGGGATGATCATGCGTACCCTTGTAGATGATTTCTGTTATCTGTCCATCATGAGAGCGCTCAAAAAGCTTCTTAACTTCGCAGTTAGGATGTGTACACTTATAATAACTGCGTGGAAATTCACTTCCTTTAACATGTTTCTGTCCATACTTTCGCCAGTTATAGCCATCATCAGCCAGCCTCTCAGCCACAACTGGAGGCCCACTTCCTCTTTGATCAGATTGTGATGCTTGGAGCCCATTATTGTTGTTCCCTTTCTGGTTTAATTCATCTGAATCAAGATCCGCAGACCCACTAGCCCCAGAAGTGTCCATTTGAACAGGTACTGATAGACTCAACTCATTTGAGGTAACTGCCATCTCACTCTTAACTGAAGGTGATGATGGAAATG
Source organism: Pelargonium australe (assembly GCA_036897465.1). NCBI lineage: Eukaryota > Viridiplantae > Streptophyta > Magnoliopsida > Geraniales > Geraniaceae > Pelargonium > Pelargonium australe. The sequence goes on from JAYMTH010002125.1 coordinate 9,126, forward strand.
ATTGAGGCTGAAACTGACTTTGAGCTTGAATAGATTGTTCACTTCTCTGGTGATTAACATCTGCAGGGACCTTTAAATAAATGCAAAAGATTAGGTAACCAGTAGCTTGGAACCAGTAAGGCATACCTGCAGACATATAATAAACCGAAATCAAGATATCACTGTTCCACAACCTAAAATGGCTAAAGAAAAAATCACAGCTCAGTCAAGTAGGATACCACCCATCGCCTTGCTATGAATTCTCTTGATTATATTATTATTAACAGATTCGTGACATCAAGACATTACCATATATCTTCTTACACTGATGCAAGGCAAGAAGAAAAGGCTAGGGATGCTGCTAAGATATGCAATTAATTTCTTACCCGTTAAAGTTAATGATTAAAATATACAATAAGAGAGACACCTAATATCATGTCTTTACTCATTCAGACAATAAAAATCAATAACATCTGGCCAAGAACATTAGCATTAACTGTCAGTTATATTTACTAAAACAAAGCATCCATTAACCTACAAGTATATCAAGACATTACCATATTTGATCTACCATGGGGTTGAAACTCAAAGTAGTTGGATTGTCTTCCATCATAGGTATTGGAACAAAATGTTGTAGCTGAATATGTAGTAGAACCAATCACCATTTGAGGTTTACTAAATGAGCCAGTAGTTGGTGAAGGCTCCACCTGCAGAACCAAGAACGAAAAGAACATAAAATTACTAATTTGTATTATTCAGAAAACACAAGTAGCTAACTAGGAACATCTGGATGCCTTTCGGATATTGTTATTATTGGCATCAACCAGTAGATATAGATCGACTTCAAAAAAAAAAAAAAAAAAAAAAAAAAAAAGAAAGAAAGAGAAAAGAATCTACACAATGACATATAGAAAATCTGTTTGTAACAAGTTTTTTTTCCATTTAACCAAAACTTGAGACAGTAATTAAACAAACTCTTCTAAAGATGAGCAAAAGGTTAGTCATTCATTATATATCCGAATATCTTCAGTTAGATCAATATGGGCCAATTTAGGAAGATGGTGGAAAATAACAAGCTCACCTGCTTATCATAAAAAACAAGCTCACCTTTTAATGGAAAGCCTGCAGCCTAACTAATTGGGAGATCTTTCACTGAAATTAATAAAAACCAAGTACACTTATTTGCAGCCTAAACCCACATTCATATATAGCCTCTCTATCTCTCTCTTTGATGTGAAACAATTAACAAATATTTGATGGACTCCTCATTTTAGTAGCACTGATTCCTTATTCTACAAACACAAAATGGGAAGATTCTTCTTACAGCCAATGGCACCATTAAGTGCTAAACAATGACATTAATAAAAGTGCAAGCATTATCAAAAATAAAGATTCATTATGTGAAAAATGGAAAAGTTCGGAGAGTTTCAAGCCAAAACCATATTCCACAGAGCAATATGTGTGGGCATAAAGGATCCAGTACAGAATGCCATTAGAGCAGGCATCAGAATCTAAGGGTCCCAACACAAGCACCCAGATATAAAATCCATTAGTTATTGTCAGATTAAACACGAGTACCATAGACATATAACTAAATGCTTCGAGATAAACAACAAAATCAGTGTTCAAGAATTTCATTTTCTACTCAAACAAAGAGCATCTTTCAGCTCATAAACCATTTCAATCACGTCATTCAAGTATAGAAAAATTCTCCACTGAGGCTACTAGAACATATTGAAACTTAAAGTAGACACCAAGATCCGAATGACACGATGCTCTCCAGAAATCGTCCACTTGGTGGCAACAAGAAAACAAAATATATATTCAAAAGGAAAAGAAAAGAAACTACTTAGACCCCTTGCTGGCGAACTCTTTACTAACTGGAAACTCAAATACTAGAAAATGTTAGGGTTTATTTGGTAGTGAAGAGATCCAATTAAAGCTACCAATACCTTATTAGCTCCCAATAACTCCAGAAAATCAAAGAGTTAACATAAATACAGTTAACATTTATTACTTTCCTACTTAAAAAAAAAACAATATTTACTTCTTTGATCTTTCCTTACAGTAGTGGGTCTTCTCAGATTCACATACCCATTCCATATGCTTTTCTCAGCAACCAAACAGAAAAGTAAACCACGATCCAAACCTCATTTCACAAACAGCTCATTTCCCATCACATCTCAACCAAACAACGAAAACCCAAAAGCAAAAAACAGCCAACGATTCCAAAAATTCAAACTTTCGTCGCTTTTCAACCACATTTCAACCCCAATTTCAGCTTCCCAGTTCATCACCACTAAACACACACAGCCCAGAAGTCCAGAACTCGAAATTCGAACTTGCCTCTATCTTTCTCGGAAACTCAACCAAAAGAAAAAGAAAAGAAAAAAAGTCCCAGCTCACCTTCATGTTGGAAAGCAGAACCGGAGACTCGAGGAACGAGGTCGGGCTGAGGCCCGGCGGGATATTGATGCAGGGAGACCGCGAGATCAGGAGCTTGGCCGGCGAGATGAGCTTGTACCTGGCTCCGGTGGCCGGAAAATCGAAGCAGGAAGAACCGACGGATGAGGCGTCATTAGAGGAGCGGAGGCACAAGTCGGAAGCCGGAGGAGGAGGAGGAGGAGTGGAGGCGCAAGTCGGAAGCCAGCAAGGGGTCTAAGCAGTTTCAAACTGGCCGTGCATCGAGCCAGTGTGGGTCGCCATCGAAGAGAGAGAGACGAAGAAGAAAGTGAGGCAAAAATCATCAAAACCCTAATTTTGTGTAAAGTTTGATCTCCCACACATGAAACGGTAACGTTTGGGTGTTAGTTTGTGTGTAATAAATCCAAAACGTCACCATTTTGGCCAGCTGGTTTCCACTTCAATTTCACATTCTGAAATTTTGGAGGGAAATGAAAAAAATGGCCCAAAACGCTGTCGTTTTGGTTCCTGGGGGTAAAAAAAATTCAAAATATTTAAGTCAACCCTATACACATTAATAAATGTAAAAGTAAATTGAGTCATTTAGGTTAAGAATTGGAAATTGACTGTTAGAACAAAAATTGTAGAAAAGGGAATTTTATGGCTGTGTATTAAAATCGGGATCAATCCGATGTCGTTTAGATCATCAATTTGTATTAAAATTACGTGGACCGTCGGTTTAAATCGGTTTTGATTTGGACCAATTTAGGTCGGATGGAGTCGAAACTTGAGATGTATGATCTATTTGTTGTTTCGGACGTATCTAACGGTTCAGAATTGATCAAATATGAGTCCAAGTGTGAGCTACTCATTGTGCACTAGTACTTGAAGAAATAAAAGGCCTAAGTTGAAAAAATTCCAAAAAAGGAAAACATCCAAAAAGGGAAGTTTCCAAAAAAGGAAAAATTTCCTAAACTGGAATTTCCGAAAATGGAAAGTTTCCAAAAAAAGGAAAAATTTCCTAAACTGGAAAGTTTCGAAAATGGAAAATTTTCCAAAAAAGGGAATATTCAAAAAAAGGAAAACATCCAAAAATGGAAAAATCCAAAGTGTTGGTTAGTGTTGTTGTAGATAAATGTTTTGGGTCGAGATTTGGAAAATGACCATTAGAACAAAAGTTGTAGATAATTGAATTTTATAGGTGAGTGTGAAAAATGGGATCAATCCGAGGTCGTTTGGAGCCTAAATTTGTATGAAAACAACTTGAACCGTCGGTTTAAATCGGTTTATATTTGGACCGATTTAGGTCGGATGGAGTCGAAACCAAAGGACGTATGATCTATTTGTTATTTCGGACGTATCTAACGGTTAGGAATTGATCAAATATGAGTCCAAGTGTGAGCTACTCATTGTGCACTAGTACTTGATAAAAAAAAATGCTCAAGTGTTAGTTAGTGTGGTTGTAGAGATAACAAGTGCTTTTGGCCGAGAATTGGGAAATGACCATTAGAACAAAAGTTGTAGGAAATTTAATTTTATGGGTGTGTGTGAAAAATGGGATCAATCCGAGGTCGTTTGGCACCTCATTTTGTATGAAAACAACTTTTGGCTTGCTAATTAATTGGCCCAACAAAACTGGCCTTCAATTGAACCAACTTTGGGCTTCATTTTTTGGGCCCGAGTTTATATGG
>JAYMTH010002126.1:0-13196 GCA_036897465.1 Pelargonium australe
CTCTCAACACATGATCATGAGGATACAATAGTAAACATGTCACACTAACTAACTTCTTCTTAATTTTTCTCAAAATAAAAAGGATGACACTCATTTTGGGACGGAGGGAGTACATGAAACTCAAAAAACAGTTATTTACACTTCCAAGTTCCAACCACATTCATGCAACTCCTTACAATATTTGATTAGGGTTCCGAAACAAGTTCATAATAAACCGATCTCATTGCTATATACTTTATAGCAATCTATAGAATGTCGGTTCTTTTTTCCATTATTAAAATTAAAGGGTACTCTGTATTGATTTCGAGGACTAAACAACAAAATTCAGGTCATGATATATGACCTGCAGTCCATTTATTGTCGATCAAATTGTAGAAAAAAATGGTTTAGTAAATATTGGAAATTAGGAAATGAGTGGCAGTGACCTGACCAATCCAAACAGCTGTTTCTCACTAAGGAGGAAGAGGAGGCCCCAATCCAATTACTGCTTTCTCGTCGCCGGTTCAGATATTTTAGCCAATCCCGATTTGGCGGTGCACCACCTATGCTAGTTCCTACACCTCATATCTATATTACAGAGGATATATGTTGAATCACCTAACAATGTTGTTACGCCTATTAGGACACCAGCGTCAACGACCAACTTTCAGGTCGGGTTGGATTTGGTTTGTCGGTATAGATATTCGAGGTGGGTTAAACAAATCCAATCCGTACAATCCCTAAAAACTAAAACTCGACCCAAATTTGATTTGTTCGCTTAGTTGAAGTTGATGTTATGTTTTGAGTCCATGGATTTGAATTCATTTGTAACATTTAATAATGATGAACTATTTGTGTGATATTGGAGTCAACACGCGGTTGACACTTTTAAGGTGTTTTACTACACCTACACTAATTCACATTCGAGATTTGTTCAGAGTTAAATCTTTCACATCTTTTTATAAATTGTTGAGCGGGTATTGAATATAAGCATTCTTTTCGCTCATGCACCTTGTGTTGTCAACTGTTCCAAGGTGGAGCCAGTGTTTCATTAAACACACACACATATATATATATATATATTATAATCAAATCAATATTTCATTATCATATTCATTTTAGGGCATATATTATTTGATAATGCATGCTAGGAAAATAAGAAATGTAAAATATTGAGTTAATCATCAGTTTTATCAAGACATGTTGAGTGAAGCGATTTAAGCGCTTTGTATATCTTTTGAGATAAGTTTCAAATTCGAACATCCTTGCCGACAACATGTGATAGAGTTTATGGACTAAAAAGAAAGAGCTACTTCTGTTATGGAGCTCAACTTGTTGATCATAAACTCATTTGATTAAATGACTTGTTTTTCTAATAATTGGACAGCAAGTCATGGTGTGTTTTTTAAAATTTGATTTACTTTTCATGTCATATATCATCATATATAGTTGGGTATTATTTCCATATGAAATTATTTCAGTGAGGAAAAATAGTGGATGATTCACTTACTATAGTTGGGTATTGTAAAAGACATAAGTTCAATAAATCATAATCATTAAATATAATAATTGATTAGTTACATGTAACATTGATTATCTAAATTAAGTCACACATTTGTTGCAAATATAAATGAATGAATATGGCCTAATGACCTACCGTTACAATTCTTTTCAAATTCACTAGATTTTCATTTGTATTCTACTATCCTATATAAACCCATTCGATTTCGCTAAGAACCAACCACAAACATCTCATATCGGTTCTCCAAAGTCATGGCTATAACGTCGTCAAACAAGTTTATTCTTGTTCTCATTGTGGTTATGGCAAGTAACGTTTCTGAATCCTCGGCGCGGGCGCTGAGTCCCGCTCCATCGAGCTTGAGCCTCGCGGACAGACTAAAGTTGGGTGATGTTGATGAATCGGCGGACTGTTGGGGCTCGCTGCTCGAGCTTCAAGCGTGCAGTGCGGAGATAATCATGTTCTTTCTCAACGGAGAGACGTATTTAGGGCCAGACTGTTGCGACGCCATCAGGATCATCGTGCGCCATTGTTGGCCCGCGATGATTGGGTCTTTGGGATACACCACTGAAGAGACTGACATACTTGAAGGCTATTGCCATGCTGCAGCTACTATGCACAATGAGCCACCGCCACCACCACCACCACCAACTCTCCATCCTAATAACAAACTTGCTCCATGAACTTGTTTCTTTTTCTTTCTTTGGTGATGTGTATGAAATAAGTGCTAGTGTTTTTGGGAAAATTTGTTCTGTTTGGTCTTGTATGGGGTGGTTTTGATCATTTGCAAACTAAAATAAATCTCTGAAAATTAGCAATATTGAAATAAAGTTTCTCTTTTGTTTTGGGACACTTTTTATACACTTTAGACAAAAATACCTTAACACTAATGTACCATTAAATCCACTATTATTAATTCCAGAAACAAAGCCGACATTACTAAATAAATAAATAAATCTGTAAGGTCTTGCACAAATTCAAAAATTTAAAATGAAGTAATAAACATGTTAATTTAATTGATAAAAGACCAAATTTCGAATGTTTCTGCTCAATTTAGTTTTAAGTTTTTTTTTTTGTTTAGCCAAAAATAGTTCATAAATTTTTGCAATTCGCACCAGTTTGGTCCATGAATTTTTTGTCTCTCGAAATGGTTCATGAACTTTCAAAGTCATTGTCCTTAAAGTTTATGATGAAAATGGGTCAATATTTAAAAGTTCATGTACCATTTTGAATCAAATAAAATTTAAGGATTAAATTAGATCAAAACACGAAAATTTATGGAACAAATTAGGTTAAAACATCATAATTCGAGAACCAAATTGAATATTTTAGAAACCAGGGTATGTAGAAATTAAGTTTTAATTTTTTAAAACAAAAAATAGTTCATAAACTTTTGTGTTTCACCCCAGTTTGGTTCATGAATTTTTTGTCTCTCAAAACGTTCATGAACTTTCACATATTGTCCCAAAATGGTCATTGTCCTTATAGTTTATATCAAAAATTTATGACCAAATTGGGTCAGTATTTGAAATTTCATGAACCATTTTCAATCAAATAAGAATTCAAGAATTAAATTGGATCAAAACACGAAAATTCATGAGCCAAATTTGATCAAGACACCCGAATTCGGAACCAAATTGAATATTTTACCGATTTAATTTAAGAAAGTAGGGTATGAATCTTTGGGCCCAAATGTGGGAGATCTATGGGCCCAATTCCAAGGCAGTGGCTGTCAGATGGGCAGCTATAATATCACCGCACGTCTCTCCTACAATTTAAAAACAGTGCAGTTTTCAATGCGACAGCTGGCGCTGTGACGTAGAATAAGACAACGAGAATGATCCGTATCCAAATAAATGACTGTATACAATAAATAGACCTGTTTTTTAGTGAAGAATCTAATGCCCAACCCAACAACCCAGATTCCTCACATTCTCATTCATCGTCCAAACAGGCCCTTATTTTAGTGCTGACTGTCACTTCACTTGCTTTCTCCACTTATTAAAGCCATTTTTTTGACATTCTATATTGTTCTCTTTAATTTACCATATTGCCCTTGCATAACTTGTACTACCTTTTCCACTTGTACTATATTTGACCCCCAATTTATATTGTATTTTATAGGCATTGAAAACAGGTGAGCCACCAATTAATGAATCTTCTTGTTGTTCCAAATAATTTTAAAATATTAATTGGTACATTACTGTTGATGGAAAATAATATTGTGCATTACATGACAAAGAGCTTGTGTGAATTTACATTTTTGCCCTCTCCCTCAACTTGGGTGGACTCACACTATGTTAGGTTAGCCATGTGAGTTGAAAGTTGTGTGGTTAAAGTAACAATGTTTTTGAACATTTTAATATATTACTACATCCGTTTCAAATTAAATGTTATTTTAGTATCATTTTCTATTTTCATCACACATATACATATAGTTTTTTCATAATGTCATTTGTCATAATGACTTTTATATGAAAGATAGTTGATAAGTTTTTTGTTTTTATTTAAGGGTAAAAAAGTTATTTAACATCTTTTCTGAATATGTGTGAAAAACTCTAAAACGACGTTTATTTGAAATAGAGGTAGTATGTTTTTTTTTTTTTTAATTTTTTCTTTTATAGTTTAGTGACTCTAGTCATCGTGCGCTTTGACGATTATACATAACTAATATTTTCAGCTATTTTTAACTTGTTAGATTACTCAATAGTGAGTTAAATCTGTTTTTTTTTTATAAGCAAGCGTACCAATCGAAACTCAAATCCGAGACATTTGAATGAACAAACATTTTAAGCTAATTATTTCGATGATAGTTGATATAATGAGTTAAGTGTTACTTAAGAATTACATTATCGTGAATTATCAGTTATAAAAGAACGCGATTCTCATTGAGAACGTAAAGAGTACGACTTTAAAACCAACACAATGGTAAAATTCTTGCAGCAAAAAGAAAATTGAATGGAATTGAATTGTTTGCTAATAGATGGTCATTAGCCAAAAGTTACAAGACTTCGTACATTTTATAAATGCAATAAAAACAAATTAGGGCTGAGGTTAGTTTAGGTATTAAAAACCACCTAAACTATTTATGTTTTTCTCTTTATCGCAAAAAAAAAAACCCAACCTTAATCTCAGCCCCAAAAAGATGAAGCAAAAAACCAAACTTTAGATCGGTCCTACCAACCTATGTGAACAAAGTAGTTAATTTCACCGTAAATGGCAAAAAAAACCATATTTCTATTTCTGGAGTGACCAATCTCCGGTTAATCTCCCATGGCCGTTACTTAGGGTTTCGGGTTTCCATTTATAGTAGATCTCAGTCACTTCACACATCACCCTCTCTCTGAAAGTCAACTTATTTTTTTTCTCTCTCTGCAAAATTTGATATTATGTTCAGATATTGCCGAGTTTCGAGGGGTCAGTGACACGTGTTCGTGAATTTTGAGGTATTGGGTTTTTCATTTCTGGGTTCATTTCAGCTGAATTTCTGGTCAATTTCAACATACGTTTCGTGGCTGGTTAGGTTTGTGTTTGGGAAGCTCTGAGAAGAAGCTTTAGCTGATGGTATTTATTGGGAAAAATCTGTATCTGGTTATATGAATTTCATTTTTGGTTCATTTGACCTCAATTTCATGTGAGTTTCATGAAATAGATTGATTATCTGTTTGTTTCTTAGCATATACTGATATAGAGCTTATCTGTTTTACGCCTATCTGTGTGTAAGAGAACGAATCTGAGGTGGGTTTGCTGAGAAAAAGGTGGGGTTTGTGTTCTTTCTGACTTAATTCTTGACTGGGAACTATGGCCTTTTGCTGCAGAATTTGCGGCAGCTTTAAAGATTGAAACTTTTGTATTGTCTCTGTGAAGTTGGTTTTCGAATTATTTACTATTATGTGGAGATTTCATTGGAGAGCCAGTTTCCGAAGTGATATGTAAGGCGGTTGATGTTCTATTTTATTGTGATTTGGTGCTAGAGTTATAAGAAGAGTGATTTGGTTTGTGGATGGTGCAGGGTTGAGCTTTTTCACTTGGGGATGATTGGGTTGTTGTCAAATTAACGTACTCCATCTTTTTGGTATTGTTGTTGGGGCATTACATGAGTGAAACTTTGTTGTACCAAATTTAGGGGTCTTAGTATGGAAGACGATACTAGGGGGAGAGATTGCTTTGTGTGAGTACTTTTGATTTAAACTCTATTTGTTGTTGATTTCAATCGGTAGTGGGGTTTGGTTTCAGTTTCAAAATGGAATACCCCTTTTCCTCTAGAGAAAAGGGAGCTGGGTATTGGGTCCCTCCGAGAGCTCGGGCACACAATTCGTCGTTTCTGGACGGTGGTACAAGGAGTTCCATTCCAGAAGATCCATTGAGCAACTTTGCGGAGCTCATGAGTTTCGACACTTATGCTGGATGGTGCAACAGCCCCTCAGCAACAGATCAGCTAATTACTTCTTATGGGTTGTCGTCTATCCCGTCGTTGCCTTCTTCATCTTTTGATGGATCAAATTTCCCAGGACAAAACTCTGCCGCTTTTCCTGAAAGTGGCAGTAGTTTCAATACCATGGGAAGTTCATTCAGTTGTGGCGAGAAAGTAGTTTTTCAGCAAATGGATTCTCAATTTGGGTTTCCTACAGATTCGACTGAAGCAGGTTACTCTGGTGCCAGGCAGAATGGTTGTTTTTTCCAGCAAAATAGTTCCCCAGATATGGGGAGTTTTATGATACCAAGGCCAGTTAGCCGGTCGCTTGCTGAGAAGATGCTCAGGGCATTGTCAATGTTTAAGGAGTCATCAGGAGGGGGCATTTTGGCACAGGTATGGGTGCCCATGAAGCATGGTGAGCAGTACATCTTGAGCACTTGCGAGCAACCCTATTTGTTAGACCATATGCTTGCTGGGTACCGTGAAGTGTCCCGGACATATACATTTTCTACAGAAGTAAAACCGGGTTCTTTCCCAGGACTTCCTGGTCGGGTATTTATGTCCAAAGTTCCAGAGTGGACTTCAAATATTGCGTATTACAATAAGGATGAGTACTTGCGAGTGAAGCATGCAGTTGATCATGATGTCCGTGGTTCAATTGCCTTGCCAGTTTTTGACACTCAGGACATGTCATGTTGTGCTGTGTTAGAACTAGTCACCGTGAAAGAAAAACCAAATTTTGATTCAGAGGTTGAAAATGTTTGCCACGCACTTGAGGTTAGTTTTTCCTTCATGTTTATGCAGTCAACCTATGCTCTTTATTATCCTCTCCATAGCAAAGGTGAAGTCTAGCCATGATCTCTCTCTCTCTGAATGAGTGGGAACTGTAATCCTTTCTTGTATGAAAGAAATGCTGAAGGGGAAAAGAAATTATTTTCTTCTACTTTTTCAGTTGTCCCCATGCATTCGTTGAATATAGCCTTCATAAAGACACATATTTAGTTATTTATTTCGGGTACATGAAGCACATATATGTTGAAGAGAGAAATTTTATATTTTTCTACCCTCTAGGTGTTCTAATATAACTGAAGCTTTCATATGATGTACATGTCAGGTCACATAATGTTTTTGGTGCATTTTGGTTCTGAAAATTTTTTGGTCGGTAAATCATAATTCTGAATGCTACTGTTCATGTGAAGTATTTTGATAGCATATCTCATCCTTAATTCAGTAGAGTAATTTGTTTAAGTAGATACAACAAATTGTAATTGGAATGATTTTAAAAAAATTCTTGTCAATGTTTACAGGCTGTGAACTTAAAAACCTCTGTGCCTCCTCGCCTTCTCAGTCAGGTATGTATCATACTCTAGTGAACATTATCCTGCTTTTATAACCCGACAAAAAACACAAATATAAGGAATATGGAAAAGAAAGCAATAGCTTGTGAATATTTGAATTTTTAGAATGTTTGCAGTTCATATGAGGTCATATTCTGTTTTCAGTGTCTCTCAAGGAATCAGAAAGTTGCTTTAGCTGAAATAACTGATGTTCTGCGAGCTGTATGTCATGCACATAGACTGCCACTAGCTATGACATGGATCCCATGTAGTTACGCTGGTCGTAATGTCGATGAAATTATAAAAGTAAGTGTTATAGAGGCTAATACAAGTTCAGCTGAAAAAAGCATTCTCTGCATTGAGAACACAGCTTGTTATGTTAACGATAGAGAGATGCAAGGATTTGTGCATGCATGCGCGGAACATTTTCTTGAAGAAGGGCAAGGTTTAGCTGGAAAAGCACTACAATCCAACCATCCATTCTTCCTTCCTGATGTAAAGGCATATGATATAAATGAGTATCCACTTGTTCATCATGCACGCAAGTTTGGCCTTAATGCTGCAGTCGCAATAAGGCTAAGGAGTACCTACACTGGAAATGATGATTATATATTAGAGTTCTTTCTCCCTGTCAATATGAAAGGGAGTTCAGAACAACAACTCTTGTTGAACAACCTCTCAGGCACCATGCAGAGAATCTGTAAGAGTTTAAGAACAGTTTCAGATGCAGAATTAGTAGTGGCAGAAGGTTCTAGTGCCGAGGTTCAGAAAGGATCAGTCCCAAATTTCCCACCGATTGCCATATCTAGGAAAAACTCTCAATCAACATTATTGGACAGTGACGTGATGAAATTGAATATCTCTAGTCCAAGGAATGATGGCATGGAAGAAGATAGTTCCCGCAAACAGGTTAAAATCTATTTTCTTCTGATGCATGAGACTCATCCTAAAACTGGAATAGTATGCATTTAATTAATTCACTTATCCTGCATAAGTTTGAGAACCACATGATTCCAGTTTTACTTGGTTCTTTTGGTATTAATAAGTTTTTGTTGTTGAAATATTGGTGCTGTTTTTAGCCTCTAGGTGTACCACCCTCTTGTTCACACTAAAGACAAGGATGCATACCTTAACCTTTTCTTATAATCATCATCATTTATGTATTAGAAATACTTATTACATCTTTGAACTTTGTTCCATGGCTTTTTTTCTCTTTGAAGTTGTAAGTGTGTCATAAGGATTGATCGAACTAGTTAATTGAAGCTTGTCTGACTCCTTAGATGCAAAATACTCAAATGATTGTGTGACACATAAATACATCATTTGATAATTTCACTTGGGTTCATGTGTGTGAGTGTGTATGTGTTTGGAAGTAAATTTGGGTTTAGGAATTTTTTTGTTTGTGCTAAATCTTTTAGGACCTTACATCTGGAGACATATTTAAATTTTTATTTATTAAATGATGCTTAAAACAGATAGTTCTTATTGCACACAAGATAGTGTAGAGATCCAAGAGCTGTTTGACATGGGTGCCTCAATTTAGCTCCCATAAAACATGATTCTGAGAGAAAGCTCTTATAGGTCTCTGCTAAAATGCACTTGAACCCTCTTAGCCCACATGTTAGAATCCTGATATGATTTAGCTATTCCTTATTGGAAGGGGAAAACAGAATATGAAATAAAGCTCTTATCTGATGTTCATTTTCGCATTGCATCTTACAAGGCTTAGAACGTCAGCAACATTCTTGTAAACTGAATAACTCTGTGATGTTCTTCTTCCAAGAATATAATCTTGGCTTAAGCTAGTATCAACTGACATTCGGTAGGATTTGCATCTTAACCTTATAATCGACAAAACAATATTAAATGAATTATTCTGTTTGGGTACTGCTTAAAGAATATCAACTTCTTTGGTGAACCTTATTTCAGACGAGTTGATTTTTTTAATAATTATTATTTGTTCTTAAGCAAGTTTGTTGGTTTCAGGCAATGGGTGGAACAAGAAGGCAGCTAGAAAAGAAGAGAAGTACAGCAGAGAAAAATGTGAGCTTGAGTGTTCTTCAGCAATACTTTTCTGGGAGTCTCAAGGATGCTGCAAAAAGCATCGGTGGTGAGTCTCCTCCTCAGTTCTCACACATACTCATATATCATTGTTTATGTTATATGTTTCCAACTTTCCACAGCCATTATCATTGCCATAATTTCCGTTAAATCTGAGGGTGGGAATCTTAGTTGTGCAGAAAACCATCCAAATATTTTTGATACAGTTTCATGTCCTCTTTAAATCTTAGCATAATTAACCTTTTTAGGAATCCTCAAAGTTCTTGTGTAGAACCATTGAACAATTTTCATGGTATTCACCACAAGGTAAGAATCATATCCACAGACATTCTGCCATTTCTAGTTCCTAAAAGTTGGCCGTTTTCATGTTTAAATTGTTTCTTTCTTAACTGCTTAATATGGAAGGGGGAATTGTCTAGGGACTGTAAATAAGGCTGTGGTCATCAAGCATAAAGCTTGTAAAACTTCTAAAATATGCCGGGAAGTTTCACTGATGACCTTCATGTCTCCTGTAGTCCTGTTATACATATTCCAAGTAAAGTATTATGATTTAAATCAAAATGGATATTTTTGTTATTTTATTTAAACAAGTTCTTCCTTTTGACAGTTTGCCCCACTACATTAAAAAGAATATGCAGACAACATGGCATCTCTAGATGGCCTTCCAGAAAGATAAATAAAGTAAACCGTTCATTGAGGAAAATACAGACAGTGCTCAACTCTGTTCAAGGGGTTGAAGGTGGATTGAAGTTTGATCCAGCGACTGGTGGGTTTGTGGCAGCTGGTTCCATTTCCCAAGAAGTTGATGCGCAAAAGAATCTTCCCATCCCGGACAAAGATTTGTTAATTAGGAATAATGAACCAGTCACCCAGGATGTGGTACCTTCAGCTCCATGTAAGAACACTGCCATCAAGATGGAAGCGAATGAGAGTTGTATGGCCCCGAGAACATTGACGGATACAAATACCCGTGAAGAACCAAAAAAAGCAAGTGAAGATTCTAGATCTGTTGAGATGGATACTGGATTGTTTTTACCGACCAAACCTGATACCATGCCTTGGTCTTGTCCTGAGAATGCATCCCTGGATCCTTATAAGGCTTATATAGTTGGGGGTAATAATTGGGGTCTGAACAATGGTACCTTGAAGTCTGAAAATTCTGATAGCCACTTTGTTTCTCGAAGCTCAAGCTCTCTGGCAGCGGGTGATGAGATGGATACTGGAGCTGAGGGTGATGATGGGATTGTCGAACACAACTTACCTACTACTTCGAGTATGACAGACTCGTCAAATGGTTCTGGTTCAATGATTCACGCCAGTTCATCAAGCTCTCAGATGTTCCGAGAACAGAAGAAATGTGAAGTGAAAGAAAACTCATGTGACAGTGATTCCAGAATCACCGTCAAAGCTACATACAAAGAAGACACAATCCGTTTCAAGTTTGACTATTGTTCCGGGTGTTTCCAACTGTACGAAGAAGTTGCAAAGAGGTTCAAATTGCAAAATGGGACATTCCAGCTCAAATATATGGACGATGAGGAAGAGTGGGTGATGATGGTGAGTGATTCAGATCTGCAGGAGTGTGTTGAGATATTAAAGTGTGTCGGCAAACGTAGCGCGAAGTTCCTGGTTCGAGACATACCGTGCGCTATGGGCAGCTCTAGTAGCAGCAACTGCTTCTTGGTTGCAGGGTCATAGTAGATGTGTTGATGGTCATGCAAAGAAAGCCATGCAACAACACTTCATCTGAGATAGACAAAATAGCTATCATTTCTCAAGACTTGGAGATGAAATGGTTGGATGATTTTGCTGTCACATGGAATCCAAGAAAATGGAGGAAGGAATGACCTTCTAAGACTTCTGTCGCTCCACCCCCGCAGGGGCAGAGAACCCGTCGCTGTCTCGCCTGTGCTGCCGTAGGCTCTGGGGAAGTCGGAATAGGAGAGCACTCATCTTGGGGTAAGAGGACATCACAGGCCATATTGTATGTTAATAGTGTAGTTTTTCTGTATATTACGCTAGAATCAGCTATAGAGTGGTAGCAAGGATAGGATAGAGGCACTAAATATTATGCTCTGCCCTGCACTGCCCTTAAAGTCTGTATAGTGTAATTACAGTATTAATTTATTCAGAATATAGAAATTTACTTTCTTGAAGCTGTTTTGTTTATACAAGAAATTTCTGCATCAACATATTACTTTTGATATTTATGATTTAGATTCATTTTCTGATAGATATTTTGGGTTAACAAACAAATTTTTTAATGATAAAAAAAAAAAATTGTGATTCATTTCAAAAAAACTCATGGAATATGTTAGCTACATCATCTGTTTATGCTACTATGCTACACTATGTTTTGATTGCAAATATTTTGTCTGATGCTGCTACTTTTGCTTCAGATATATCACAGGGTAAATTGTTTATAAAGTTTTGTATTGTTGAAATATATTGAATTACGATCGACTTTACAATTTGGATGACATTTTGGATCCATTCAGATTTGCCTTTCCTGCAGGGTCTTTTTGACATATTTCCTCTCGCTTCGGACGATCTAGAAACATGAAGTACTCTTTGGAGCATAATTACAAGGTTACTTGGTCCGTTCTCGATCTCAGAAGAAGCATTGCGGATGTCCTCAAAGTGCGCATGGAAACCTTGCTTATTGACCTGGAAGGTGCTGTATTTTAAGATTCAGCAAGACTGGAAGAGTATTTTTTCAAGAAATCTCGGATTCAATTGTCGTTTGGAGGTGCGGTAAGATGTCAATTATCATTTACCAATAAGTAGTGCGGTTTGGAAGACAGTGTGGTTTTAGTTGGTAAACTATTATTATTTAGCCATTATATATGTAATGGCATGGACGATTCGCTAGACAGTCGGCACTTAGACACGTCAAAGTCAACCTTTATCTTGCAAAATGGAAAGTTCACATGAAGGAGAAAACAACAAATATTAAACACATAAGTCCAAAAGAGTACTTATATTACTCAAATGCAAAATTAATACAAACTACAAAGAGTTTGAGATGGTTTGGAGTGTTGTCCCCCCTATTTATACTAGAAGTCTATGAACAATTAAGATTAAAATTACATGAGCACTTTGGAGGGTTGAGATTATTTTTCTAAATATAGTCCCTAAGTTTCCTCATAATTCTAGAATTCTCCTAATAACTATCCATATTTCTAGATTTTTTCATGTAGTATTAGGATTTGGGTTTGGTCTTTTATTGAGCTTTATGAATTATGCACATGACATTCATATGTGCGGATGTAGCCTTTTCGCTGTTCGGGTATAAGTTTTGTGTCACGTTCATTCAGACAATGACAATTAGCTTTGTATGGTTAGAGAGATAGTGAAGTTTTAAGTTAACATATGAGATATTGGTGCCAATTAGTATTTTAGTAATTAGTGCTTGTTTTCTTTGACTTGTTGTGACTTAAAGGAGGCTTTAGGTAGGATTTTCGGTAAGTCACTTTATGTCCACATAAGATACCGTTGTTTGGAAAAACTAGCAAAATTGTGACTTACCGGAGCTGGAACAATGTCCAACTCCAGTAAAGTTCCAATAGAAGGCATAAATCTACTGGATCAATTTTGGTCCAGTAGCAAAATTTAACTCTAGTAGAGCTGGACAAAAGACCAAATTGGCCTTGAATATCTAAGGAGTGAGATAGAAGAAATGAACCAACGACTATTTTTTGAATAATGATCTACAATATTACAATATTTTCAAATATGGATTACAAACCCATCACCAACATAATTATAATAATAAAAAAGAGAGGAAAAAGGTCCATTTTAGTCCATGACCTATCCAAATCGTGTTGTTTTAGTCCCTCACCTTTCAAACGTGCCGCTGTAGTCCAAAGGTTAGACGATAGGG
>JAYMTH010002127.1:0-13188 GCA_036897465.1 Pelargonium australe
CACTACCACTTAACATCCCCCCTTAGTGTGTTTGCTTTTGACCCCGGTCAAAACAGGCGCATCAGAAAGTTATTTTTTTTTATTTTGAGTATGCAGGTTTTACTTAGAAGTATTGTTGTGCGTTAAATGGCTTTGAAGAGAGCAAGAGCGGGTCTGCTTGTTTCACTACTATAGTCAATATTTCAACCATATGACAGTTGGAAGTTCGTTTGAACATTTGAGATCTACAAACTAGATTATTAAGGTAATTGGTTTTATGTCAGTTTTGTTCGTAATCGAGACTATAATTCTCTATTAATCTTAATGAAATTGAAAGCTTAAAATAAAAAAAATCCGTTTAGGCTAGACATTGACCTATATATCAACCGTCAACTATTATAAATGACCATATACTTTTATAAACGAGACATTATATGATAAATGCGGAGGCTAGATTTGAAAAAATAAATTTCTTATATCTTACTTCTCCTTCTAGAAAAGTAAAATTTTCTTACTTTTGTCATTGTTACAAAGATACTCAAAAGTCAAAATGTAGGTGAGAAAACTAACAAAATTAACAATAAGGTAGAGTTGTAAATTCAGATATGAAATCGTGAACGTTCTAAATCAATTTTAGATTACATCTTAATTGAAAAATAGGGATCGGCCCAAGATTTTTTGAGGCCCAGCCCAAAATCAAGTTTTCAATTATCATATCTACCGGTTTCAGGGTCAGGTCAGGTCTGGTCCGCCCAAAGTTGACATTTTGTTATAGCCACCTAATTAGGTACAAAATATTGCAGTTACCACCAAAACGGCACCGTAGGCAGACATTTTCGTCATTCGTTCTCGCTCAGTCGCTCGCAGAGAGACCGATACAGAGGCGAGCAAAGGTTTATGGTTATGCTCTCAGAGATTAAAAAAAATAGAAGCTTTAGCATCTTTAGCTTCTTATTAGAGACCGAAAGTTAGAGACAGAAACTGGGTTTTGTGCAAAAATGGAGGACAGTAGTAGTAGCAGTAGCATCAGTACCAGCCGCAGCAAAAGAAGCAATGGCGGTGTTATAGTGACCCGAGAGAAAAAGGGGTTCCAGATGGAGAATCCGTTTACTGTCAAAGTGGGTCAAGTATTTACCGGATTTGGCATTGGTTGCGGCGTCGGAATCGGCGTCGGCCGACCCATAAATCTCGGTACAATCCTCTTCCATCACTACCTTCTCTATATTTTCTGCAATCTTCTCTGTTTTGGGTCTGAATTGTTCAGACCCCAAATTGGTGATTCCCATTTGCAATCGGTTGCTAAGAAATCAAGTTCTTGCCTTTTGTGTTGCTTTCTTTTTCTGCTTGTGTTTGGCTGCTGGGAAACATTTTGGGGAAACGAATATAAATTATGGGTTTTAATGTTTTTGCTTTGTTGGCAATTTGGGTGTTGTTAGTAGAAAACTATAAATGATTGGATAAGTAGTTGAGGGTTTGTTAAATTAGTTGAATTTGTATTTGTTATGCTGAGGTTGTTTTATGCATTGATTTGGAGATTGAATTGCTATTTCATTGTATGCTTTTATGCATTGTGTTGTGCATGCTTAATAGCCAACAGGGTTTACTTTGATTCTTTCTTTGAAGTTGTTGAATATCTTAGTTAACCCTAACACTTAAATTATGTTGCAGGCGCTGTGCCAATGTTGGGTCAAATGATGAGTGCTACAAGAGGTGCAACAGATGCATTTTCTGGTGTTACCAGACAAGTAAATAGTACTGTAAGTCAAATATCAGTGTTTTCCACGTCTATCATTAGTATTTTGATATTGTGGTTATGTTATAAGCATTTTCTGTTGAATCTCTTATTTCTTGCTTTTCATATTTCAGTTGAGAAAGATAGGTGCTAAAAACATTGAAGTAGGCATTGGATGTGGAGTCGGATTTGGCCATGGTTTTGGAGTTGGTATGTCTTGACAGATAGTATTCATTATATTTGTGCATGGTGTTTGTCTGCTGATATACTAGATTTTTGTTGTATAAATACTAGTGAGTAGTGAAATTATACAGTCATCTAAGGCATTGTAAATACCTAGTGATGTTTGTGAAACATGCCACCTATTCTTCCCTAATGGTAAAAACGCCTTCTAATCTGTTGTGTGCACACCAGAGATGTATAGGACAAGTCCAAATTTATAGTAAAATTTCATAAGAATATAATGCAAATGCAACATACATACATATTGTACTCATACTTTTTTCCTTAGTTGTTTTAATGTAACATGCTGCTTTTGTTCACTTTATGGAAAGCTGAGGACATACCAAACTTTTAATCAAACTCTCTTTGCAAGTCCAATCTCTTAGTAAATACACTCCATTATATACTACCATCTACCCTTAACAAATAGTTGAATATATGAAAGCTGAAAATTTGATATTTACATGACAGGTCTTGCTGTGAGGCCTGGAGTTCTGCATAAAATTCAAGCTAGTCTTGTGGTATGCATTCTTCCTATTGTATATGTTACCTTTTAAATATATGTTCCTTGGGTCTGAAGCTTAATCTCCAAATTTTCTAGCAAGTGGTGACAAAGATGATGACAAAGCTCGGAATATCTTCTTCCAATTTACCCATTGGTCAAGGTGTCCTTCCGGCCTCTTTGCAGAGTAGCTTGGGCATGACGAGTGACCCCTCTAATCAAAATCCAGCGGGAAATATCATGCAACTGTCAACCAATTTACCAGACCACACATCCCAGCTAGGCCTGCCTGGATTAGGAAATATGGGTCTTGGTCCTCTAGGAAATACAGGTCTTGGTCCTCTTGGAAATACTGGTCTTGGTCCTCTTTCAAATATGGCCCCAGGTTCTAGTTATGAAAGTGCTTCATCAAAAATGACAGTAGACACAGCTTTTGGCAGTCGAACAGAAAAGGTTCTCAGCAGTTTTCTGCAGAACCCAATGCTGAAAGAAGAGGACACCGAACTAAACCAAGTGGTATGTACATATGAAATGTCTTGTATCTTTTCATGTGGTTGCACTACTTAGAAGATTGTGTGCCATCTGTTAAGTTATAAAGGCTTCGGCCTTCCTTAACCCCCGTTAATATGTTTTCATATTGGTGGTCTGATTGTTAAGTAACCTACCATCCATCGTTATTAGTTTCGCCATTCCTTCTAGTTTCGCTTTAAAGTTTATATTTTAAAGTCAAAAGTGTTTCTATGACATCACCATTCATATGTTGGGCTTTTGAGAGTATAACATAATGCTTCCAGTACACATAACTTTGTTTGGTCATTTTTACTTAAAGTTTCAATTTTCCTCCTGTTGATCTTTAATTGTACTCATAACAATTACAATAATTCTTTGAATTCTTACCCAAGGCCTTGTACACGATACCTAAAATTCATCAATACTCCAGAAGAAAGCCGTCCTGCTACAGAAATACAAACCATTGATCAGATTGAGCCTTTCTTGTGTTATTCTTTCTTGATGATCCTTTTAATGTAATTTTGCTGGAACTCCACGAGATTATATTATGATCAATAACAAAAATCTTGTTTTAAACTTGTTTTTGGTTGACTTGAGATGAAGTTTTATGCATATGCAACTCTAATTGTTGGATGTTACTTTTATAGGCTGGACGTTTGCGGTCAGAAAACAACATGCTTCAGATGGTAATGTTTCCCGTTATCTGCTTTTACTTAATTGATTTTGAAAACAGTCTCTTAGAATACGGTTGTTGCCAAAGCAAAATTTGATTATTAATTATTTTATTTTTCACAATCTTAAGTACAAAGGATTGTGCTGTTAGGCAGACTTTTAAAATTCTGAATTTTGAATGCATATTTAGATTCCTTCAGTCAGATTCATTAGCAATTATGTCTTTCATGGTCTCTACTCTGAAGTTTTTTTTTTGCAACATATGGAAAGTGGATATGCTGTTCAATAATTTGAAGTTTTTCATGCATTTAGGTTCTGAAACACCAGCAAGTTATTGAGGATTTAATGGAAGAGAATGATAAGCTGAGGCGAATTCTGGTGGAAGACCTGAAAGTGCCACCCAGCAAGCTCCAAGCCAACCACTCAAGTACAAGTAAAAGTAAAAGTAAACTTCCATGTTCTGATTGTTTCGAGTGCCGTAGAAAACAAAGGAGAAAATAGCCAAAGGTGAATGCAAATGTCATAGGTTAGATACCATTGACACCCCTTTTAACCTGAGGCTTTGACATAAAGTGTATTACCTGTGGCCAACTTTGAAAATTGAATTTTAGGGTTCGTGATTACTCGTATAAAGAAGAGATACCAATGTAAGATTACCTCAACTATAAGCTAGTGAAAGAAACATTATAGTTTCTATTAAAACAGTTTTGTAAATTGCTCTTCTTTTTGTTTTGTAGTAAGTTCACTTATTTGTTTAGAGCAACTTGAAAGTGAAGAAGAATGTGATTGTTTGGCTGCAAGTCTTTAGGCAAACTGTATCTTATGATATTATATTAATGGGATTCAGAGAGAGTGTTTATGTTTTTCTTGGAAGTAGAATCACAAAATTGGGATTGTTGAGTTCTGTAAGAAATTTTGCTTTTAACATACATCCATGTCTTTGTAGAGAAATCCATATATAAAAAGAGTTTTTTCTTGAGATTCATAATCTTGCTTCTTAGCTTTCTGTAAATGAATATGATGATCCAATGTAACTGCTCTTTTGTTTCACTGATTATTTGACTATCTGTGGGTCTCTTTCCATGTGTTGTCCGGAATGAGGACTCAATGATCATTCGTTTGTCAGAACAAGTCGATTCTCAGGAACAGTAGCCAAACCTGCATGTTCATGCTCACAATTTCGATACCATCAATTTAGAGATCTCTCGTAAAGTATACAGTGCCCATTTCAGCCTACTCTCAATCATTTTTATTGGCAAAATGACGTGATTTTGATGGTGCTCGTTCAATTGTTATTTTCGATTATGAAGTCCAACTAAGTGATCCTACTCTCCTTGAACCTAAGGCTTAGATGGTTTGGCCAATAATAGGCCAAGGAATATTGAATAGTGATGTGAGCGGGAGTTTTTGAGAAATATAAATAACCTCGAGAGTTTTTTTTTCTTCAGATTTGGCGAGGACTTGAAACAACTAGCGAATTTACACAACTCTAAAGTATTTGTCCCTTTTTCAATAGTTTTTCTAGTCTATTTGTTCTGAAACATGTATAAATGAGTGTTTCTTTTCCTTTTTCAAACAATAATTGCTAAAATCGAAAATCAAGATGTGACCATTACCATGTTGATCAAAAACTAATTTATGGTGATGAACTCGTAATAAACAAAGAGTCATAAGATCCAAAGAGCAAAACAAGGTTGAAAAAAACCTAACATTTATTTTGGGAATGGTGGAAGCAAGACTGACATCAAATCCAACAAACTGTTCCTAAGATTTAGACCTCAAAACCAACATTGGTGCTAGTACTAGGTTCAGCTTCACATTAACCCCAACAGAATCAATGCAGCTCATATTAATGTGGTCACTGACTTGGGACCATGACAGCTAACAAAAGCTAGACTCTGTCATCAGTAGTAGCTTCAAGGATGATATGACACAATTCCCTGAGGACATTCAACTGAATTCCTGAGCTCTACAGATTGTGTAACACAACATGTAATGTACATTACAACAGCACAGCCAAAGCCATCAAAATTTCACAAGTGCATATGCTTCTTTTCTGCTATTCAGACCACTTACTTCCAATTTTAGTTCGCCGTGTTGAAGCACGGTAAGGCTATAGGCTGATTACTATCTTTGGCCGCTCAACAATGGCTGAGACGCAGGACCTGCAAAAAAGGAAAACGAAGATTCAGTAGTCAAAATCACTAGAGATATGCACAAGTGATGAGGCTGTATCCAGAGACTATTGGCAGAAATGGAGTTTTTGGGAAAGCAGAAGATTGGGGTTTGGGTTAAAGATGGACCAGAAAGGAGATGGAACACATATGAACATAAACATTTTGACAAAGATCCCATTTAATGTAGCAGTGACATGAAAGGATGAACTTTCCAGTTTCTTATTGTGCTATGGTGGAAAATATGATCAGGTTAGATGCCGACAAAAATATGTGAACACAGCATAAAATCTTTGTTCATTCATCTTTTGAAGTTTAAAAAAAAATAGCATTTGAACGAGGCAGAGATCATGCAGTTACCTCCATGACTCTGCACCCTGCTGGATGAAGGCATTGGCTTCCTACTTTTCTCGGTAATTTCAGCGGCAACAAGCCGTGACAGAAGAAGACCTGCAAAAAGAGCACCAACTGACAGCATCCAGAAAACTTGATCCCATCCCTTTGTAGAAATGAACCCAGTCAGCAGAGGACCAAGAGCTGCTCCAGCTGATCCAGTACCATCAATAATGGCCGTAACCGTGGCCAGAGCTCGAGAGTCCCCTTTTAGAGAACTGTGCGTACCAAGGTCTGCCGAAACTGCAGTTGTAATAAGCGCGTAGGGCCCGTTTATGAACAAGCCAGTCATCATCATAAGCAAAATGTTGGCAGTTTGCGAAACGCTCCCATATGAGCGGTACAAGTACATTGAAGGAATTGCAGCATACATGAAGCTGGCTGCTGTAATAGCCCTTGCATTGAGTTTATCAGACATATAACCGGCAAGAATTCCACCAAAAATGCCTCCCACATCAAACAGAGTAGAAAGATTTCCAGCAGATTTCACGGACAAATACTCCCCACCAATTTCTGCAATATCGTAACGGAAAATGAGATGCAAAACATTAAACTAGATTCTTTTGCTTTCTCTGATAGATGAAGCACTATTAATTTCATTAAATAAAGCAGAGCATTTTATTTTAGGTAAACCGAACATGCAATGCACCTCAATCACTAATGGGCTTTTAGTGGCAAAAGAGTTTTTTTGTCATCCTGTCAGTTATTATATCAGAGAGGGGGAAAAAAAGAACTTGAGCTCACTGTTTGTAGGATTAAAATTTTCCTTCAACCTTCGTGTTCCAAACCCTAAGAAGCACTTACTCGAAGAGTAGTATTCTTTACAGAATCGTAATCCGTACATGTTACTATTATAACATGCCCTGCAAAACTTCGGGAAATGAGGAGAACATTTCTCCAGCTCAATTGTAACTTCAAGTAAGATAAATGCCTAATGGGGTATCAAGTCAACTAGAAAATGTAATAAAAAGCAGCAACAACTTCTTATGAGGTGCCTCGGCAACAAGAAAAATGCAACGTTACCTATTAACAACCAACACGAGGAAGTGCAAGACCTAAGATGAAATAAAAGATTGTATGCACCGACATTCACTATCAAATATAACAAGACTAAAACTTAGAAAACGATAAAAATCACAACAATGCATAAACCATTACCAATGTTGATCTAGTGACAACTAGTTTCACAAGCTATATTAAATACCGCATGCCATAACAATGTCATAGAGCAAGGTTTGCAATACCTGTCTGACTTAAATAAAACGGTAGCCAGTAGAGGAACGTGTACGCCACAAGCTTCGCAAAGAATAGGCACAATGCAAATGGTATCACTCCCGGTATAAAACAAGCATCAACAAGCCCGACACTCTTCCTAGTCCCAGAACCATGACCCGTTTTGGCATCTACATTTGGCACCACCTTCCTTTGCTGCGCCTCCTCGTCATTAGGCAGCCCCTCGCCAATGTGCGGGCAAGGAAAGCCTAAATCCTCGGGATAAGCCGGCAAGAACAAGTAAACAACAATGCCCCCGAGAAAGATAAATCCACCGGGAACTATAAAAGACCATCCCCATCCATAGTCCAAAACACTAGCTGCAAGGAGTGATCCACTGATATTACCCACCGAGGTATGTGCATTCCAAATTCCCATAATCAAACCCCTCTTCCTCTTCCCGAACCAGTTACCGATAACAGCCACCACCGAAGGCCATCCCGTGGCTTGGAACAAACCAGCAACCATTTGCATAGCAAGATAAAACCAAAACACATGAACATTAAGAAAATAACCCATCCCAAAAAGCCCCACAAAAATGCCACTCCCAAGCATTCCGGTTGTCAAGAACAACCTGAGGTCTAAACTATCCCCCAAATGCCCAGCAACGTACATTCCTAACGAGTAACAAGCAAGAAAAGCAACATCAATTTCTCCCAATTTCGAGGTACCATCTGTCCCATTAAATGGAGCCCAACCCTCGTATTTCGATCTTTGTCCCAATTCAGATTCGTCCCGGACAAAAACCTCGCCGATTGGCCATGGGTGCGCGAAACCCACGACCCGATTGGCACGGCCGTGCGAATCCAAATTGGGTTCTGGGTCAAGAACATTCTTGACTATGCTACTGGGTTTTCGAGAAGCATGGTAACAAGTGTACGCTACGAATGTCACCAACAAAACCACGTATCTATACGTTTTGATGCTCCAATCTCTGCCCCTAGCTCTCTTCACCGCCGCAATGCCCGGCGGGATTCTCCTCCGGGACATTTTTATTTTCTCCGACGAGCAAAACCCAAGGGCGGACTAGGAGAGAAAAGCATAAAAATCGAATCTTTTTTGTTGATTTGGTACTGAAACTTGTGAAAACGATCACATTATTCGGATGCGATTGGAGTGAGGAAGCGAAGAGGAGAGGTTGATCCGAGCGGTTGGGAGGGACGCACGCAGTTTTAGAGTCGGTGTGTGAGCTGGTTGTTGGATTGTTGCCACGTGGATTGCGATTGCATGAGTCATTGGCGGCATATTCGATAATTATGTGCCGAATGTTGGTGTTTATATGAAGGAACCGAAACCAAAAAAATTGGTTTCCAATCTGAATGATGCGAATATGCTGTTAGATAGTACCAGGTACTTTTGTTTATGCGCGGCAAATTTGGAGCTACTGCTGCTGCTGCTTTAGAGCTCTGTTTCGGTGTTTCCTATATTTTGCAATGTGGACCTAAACTACACTTATTTTGTCGAGGAATATTTTATGATAGTTTTTATCCATTTTTGTAGATTGAAAAAAAAAAAAGAATTATTAGTTTTATTTTCTAGATTAGTTGGTCGACCTATTCAAGATAGTCGGCTTACCAACTCATATAGTTGGTTGACCAATTTGTATACTTGGTTAGCCTATTCACATAGTTGGTCGACCAATTCATGTTCTGGTTTTGGAAAACAATTAACTAACTGAAAACTTAAATTCAAACACATTCAAATATATTTATAATACTTTGAAATGATAACTAAGCAACTAAATATAATCATACACACCAACTATTATCATGAATATATCAAACTAAGATGTAGAGTTTTAGCAAAAACACATATTCAACTTACCTAGTAATGCAATATTTCCTTCCAGAAAGCAGTGTTTGTCGCCAAACCTTCCTCAATACTTCCTCAACTGTGTTTGTCTTTGAGAAGTCTCTCTTCAATTTAAAGAAAATTTAGGGTGGTTTATAGTAAGGTTTTGAATTTAAGTTTTCAGTTAAAATCATTGAATTAAAGCTGAATTGGTGGTTCAAACATTGTTTCGAATTGAAGACAAGTGATGATAATTTATGGACAATCAAGTAATTAACCAAGTAGAGTATGAGGATAGAATGAAAAACACTCTCTCTCCTCCTTTAGTTTAGCTGGCAGACCAAAGAGGAGGAGAGAGAATCAAGTTCGCCAAACATAGACAACACCTCTACATCCTAGATGGAGAGGAAAAAGGAGCAAAAGGAGGGAATTTTGGAGTTCCCAAACAAGCACTTACAGTGTCTATGATACTAATCTGTTAACTAACATCCAATAAGAGATGGCCACGTGCCCCATATTTGAATTTGAAAGTAAAAATGGCGCTCAATATGAAGTGTCCACTCAACCGCCAGTGGAGTAATAAATTAATAAATACAGTAGTATTTATCGGCCACGTTCCTGTCCTGATTCCTTCTATTTACATTGTTTCTCTTCTCTGTTCAGTACACGTCTTCCCCGACAGATAAACCCCAAAAGCTTCGATTTTTAGTGGAAAAACAATGGTGGAATCGAAACTGACGTATGAGGAATGTCGGCGACAGAGGGTGGAGGAGAACAAGAAGCGGATGGAGGAGCTCAATCTCAAGAAGCTTTCTCTGAATCTTCAGGCCAAAGCTGCTCCCAAGCCATCTCCGGTTGCTATTCTCTCTCTATATCGCACGATTTTATCTGATTTTTGTTAGTTTTCAGGTTTTATTGATGATGGTGGGTTTTGATGTTTGGGCAGGCGAAGCCGAGGACGCCTCGCCAGAAAGTGGAGCTGACTGCTGTGAGGAGATCGAGTCGAGTTGCTGATAAACCTGCTCCGAACTACAAGGAAGTGAGTGTATTTATGTATTTGCATCTGATTTGGGTTCTGGATTCTGGTTGCTGTGTGTTTATATTGTGCTATGTGTGTTTGTGGATGTTTGTGAGTTCTGATTTTTGTGTATGCTTGGATTGTCTAGCATGTGTTTGTTGATATTCCTGAAAGAAAAGCCCAATCTATTTGGGGTGTGATTGGTGTGTTTTGTATGTGCATTGTCTTGTGTGTGTTTGTGAATATTCCTAAAAAAAACTTACAATGTGATTTGTGTCTGATTTGTATGTGTGCTTTTTGTGGAAGTTGAAATTTCCCCCCAACTTAGTCTCTGGACTCTGTTTTTTTGCCTTTCAAATAGCTTCCATAACCATTTTCAGAAGTGTAAATTTCTTCGAAACTAGGATTGTGTAGCAATAGAGACAAAAAAAAAAATTATAGTAGATTGAGGAGCCAACTTTTGGTTTTCTCCTACTTGTTTATTTCCTCAAAGTTTCATGTATTTCCTGTTTTTCTTGGGTGTATGTACCAGGGCTCCCTTCTTGGGATCTTTTATTCAATATATTTGGTACTTTTTGCTGATAAAAAAAGATTGAGGAGCCAACTTTGATTAAAAAAACTAACTCAGCTCTATGTGTAGTGTGGTTATCTGTTAAGAATTCATTTTTATGTAGGGCTGAAATGATTGTTAATTACAAAGTATTGACTATTGAGTGCTTGGAAAGTAATATTTTTTGTGTCCTTTCTGTTTCAATAATCATTTATCATCAATAGCTTTTGGTCTTATTTTTAAGTTTTATTATTATATGATTGTGTATCTTTAATGATTCAAATGCTTTCATAAGCTGAGATAATACTTCAATTTCTCCATAATTGGCAGGGTGCGATTGAGCCTTTGGAGAGACCCAGAAGGTTGATAAGTGCAACTCAAATTGTTAGAACATGCCATCAGTGAATGTTTTCTTTGTATAGTTATTATCTTAGTCCCTTTTTTTTCTCTTGTAGATTCCATAGCTATAAAAGGAGAGATCTTTCAAACCGAATTTATGCTTCAGATGAAGTAAGGCAGTATGCTATTGAGAGAGCAGAACAACTTCAGTCCAGTTTAGATGCTGACTTCCCAAGTTTTCTGAAGCCTATGCTCCAGTCACATGTCACTGGTGGATTTTGGTTGGTAAGTCTGATGTATATATTCAGAATAAAAGAGTTTTCTGAAAGAAACACAGAAATATTGTCAATAGATATACACGAATGAACATAGAAGTGCGTATAATTGTTAATTTTTAACTTTTCTATGCAATAGGGTCTTCCACTCTCATTCTGCAGATCACATCTTCCGAAACGTGATGAATATATGACATTGGTAGATGAAGATGGAGATGAGTCTGAAGCAAAGTACCTTTCTGAGAAAAATGGTCTTAGTGGTGGGTGGAGAGGGTTTGCTATTGATCATGGATTGGTTGATGGAGATACCTTGGTTTTTCAACTAACCGCACCTACAGAGTTTAAGGTAACAACTTTCAAGTATAGGACTGATTGATAGTTTTGTGGATGACTTTCCATAAGCAATTGACCAGTACCCCTCAGATGTTAAATGCTCATTTCTTGTTGTAAATAGTATATTACCTCAAGAAACTGTCAAGTGATAAGCTAAGTAGAAAAAAAATTCATGAGTAGAGTTTAAATGGTATGAAGTCGTGCCAATGCCATATCTTAACCAAGTTCACATTGTCAAAGGTATATATCATTCGAGCATATTCAGAGGAGAAGAATGAGGATGAAGAGGAGGAGGACGAGATTGAAGACGCAGGCACCAAGGATGAGGAAGAAGATGTGGATATCAGGGATGAAGTTGTATCACCTTCGCGCAGGAGTTCCAAACGTATCAAACGAAGTAAGTATACTCCAGAACATTAGTTAGCATCAAGTGCTAGTACATGTTTTAGAGTATGTAGTGTAAGATTGCAATGTTTCCTGCAAGTCTCAGCTTAAAGTTTCAAATTTACTATTGTTATACCAGAGTAGAGCTGAAAATCAGGCCTGCGTGTTTTGCTGAATGTTGACTGTGTGCACAACCCAACATGAACACAAAACGTTTAGCACGGTAATTAAATGGGCAACGCTGACACGACACGACACAATTAACACAAACATGGTCCAACACATTTTGCGCGATAGAATCAACATGTTTGACACAACACTAACACGATTCACACAAACACAACTCAACACGTTACTAAGATTGATTTACAATTATAGCATTTAGAGAGCATGTTGTGACACGACACGATTACTAAATGTGTGAGCGCAGAAAGACTAATTTCATGTGGTGTGTCGTGTTACATCACGAAAGTCTGAACCAGAGAACTGGAAACTTACATGCTTTCAAAAGCCTGCTAATTCAGAACATATACATGATTAAGAGAGATGTATAGCTCTAATTGTTACATCAGTAATTTAGAACAAATTATTACACTTGAATATTCAGTTGTCTCACCTTCATGTGTGTCATTCATTGACAGGCAAAAAGTAGTGCTGGTTGGATACTTCAAACTGCAAGCTGTGCCAACTGTAATGGAGGAGCAACATACCAGTGTTTAGGGAATGACTCCAGATTTTTGTCGAAGTTTACAACATCTTAACCACATTTCTTGTAGGACTAGGAATTTTTGAAGCTCTTCACAAATAGACATTAAATTTCAACTCTTTGGGATGATGATCATGATCATGATCGTGCATGTTGTTTTATATTTCTCATTGTCATTCAATGTGAGACTCAGATTGGAAGTTTAGTAAAATCAGTATCCTCAATATATGAGTATCTCTAGCACTATATATTGATAGGTGAGAAAAGGTAGTAAAAACTAAAAAGATGTAAAATGTGATCGCATGCAAAAAAAAAAAAAACAAAAAAAAAAAAGAG
>JAYMTH010002128.1:0-13186 GCA_036897465.1 Pelargonium australe
CCTGGGCTCTCTCTCTCTCTCTCATCACAGCCCTTTCTATCGTTCGTTGTTGTGTTCATGCCCTTTTCCTCAAAATTCCCTTTTTCCTGAGATTAATTTTCAAATTCTGTTCTTCATTGACTTCTCTGTTCTTCACAGTTGAATAAACAACAAATTTACACAATTTAATTTTTGTTTTTCTGTTTTGTTTCTGTAATTTTTTTGTTTGATACCGATTTGTTGCTCTTCTGTTACCTGGGTAATCGATCTCGATTTGGTGGCTGTAGATTCAAGTACTATCTGAAGTTTCGTGCGGAGGTAATGTCTGTTTTTGCAATTAGGGTTTTTGTGGGTTTCTGCTATATTGGTTGTGGACGCAGTGAATTGTTTGTTTTTGACGTATGTGAATGTGGATGCTGAGCATAATGAATTCATTTGGATGACGCAGGATGCTGATGAAATGATGAATCAGGGAGTTAATAGTGAGAGCGCTGCTCAACTGGGCCCTAATTCACATGAGGTGATTTTTGAACTCTGATATATTGTATTTTTTTTGGGGGCCAATAGTTTTTTGTCACTTTGGTTTGTATGTGTTTAGATGGCTGTTTTGCTATTCTAATTGCGTGTTTGTGGAGGAATGATGATTTGTTTGATGTACTATTGATTGATTGTGACCGGGTTATAGTCTTTGGTTGAATAAAAGAAAAGCATGAGTTAAATCATGATAGGGATGATATGTGGTTGAATTCATGTCTTATATTTGGTGATCTTGGTGTATTGGCATTGTGATGTTCACATTTTTCAAGGTTTTGTTTCTAGCATGTCAAGTTGGAGGGATTGTAATGTTATGTTAGGCATATTAAGATGCATTCAAACATTAGATAGCTCATGTTTATGATTCATTTGTCTGTTTACACGGTAGCTACATTAGTTTGCCTTGCCATGAAGTTTATTCATCGTTGGTTACTTGGTTTTGGTCAGTTAAGTCTAATATATGTTGCAGTTGGGGTAGCAATATAAAATGATCCAGCTATATTGCTTCTTCAACCTTTATATGTGTAAGTTCTAAGCTCATATTACTTTTATTATGTGTCATTTCCCGTCACCCCTACAATAAACTGAGCAACTCTTATTGTGGATGCTCAAAACTTACAGAAGTAGCACTTCATGTATGTTTTAAGTTTTAACATGCCAAGTCTTAACTAACTACCTAGAAATAACCATTTCAGCTCCCCATATTTAAGATACTACTTTGTAAAATTAGCTTCTCCCACCCTTGAATTAATTTCCTGTACAGATGTATGTGTAAGTAGAAACTAATCTAAAATTATGATGGGGCAATTTGTATTTTATTTGAACTTTGTGCGGTTTGCAGTTAGTGCATTTTGACCAGTTCATGTTTATACACACGGTATTGATGTTGGTGGTAGTGCAGTCTTTTTAGTTGTTTTGGACCAAATATGATCTACCTTGCATTCTTTATGGTGTACTTAGAATAATTCAGTCTTACTCAAGCTTAATACTACACAGTTAATTTTATGTGCATGGTTGCATAATGTCAAATATTGTTTTGTTTCTTATATTAGAATCACTACACCCTTGATCCAAACCAAGGACAGACATCTTTATATCCTCCATCAACAAGTGGGTCTGGAGCTGTATCATGGACCATGCATAGCTCCACAGAGAACGGTGTTCTTTCAAATTCGACCTACCACCATGATCAGCAAACAGAGCTGCCTACAAAAAATGCCCAGGAGGGAGAGGGCCTGAATGCAGAATCCCTCTCTAGTTCTTCAGCACCAACGAATGTATCACAAGATTACAATGGCTATGCGCCGTACTCATGTACTACCGATCCTTATGGTTATGGAAGTGCTGGATATCATGGTTACTACAACAGTTATCAGCAGCAACCTAATCAGACTTACTCTCAGCAGCAACCTAATCATGCATACCCTCAACAGCAGCCTGTTAACGTATACTCTCAGCAGCAGCAGCCTAATAATACATACTCTCAGCAGCAGCAACAGCAACCTAATAATACATACTCTCAGCAGCAGCAGCAGCAGCAGCAACCTAATAATACATACTCTCAGCAGCAGCAGCCGCCACCGCCTAGTAATATATACTCTCAGCAGCAGCCTAACTATGCGTACTCTCAGCCTGGAGGCGCATATCAAAACACAGGTGTTCCTTATCAGCCTATTTCATCATTTCAGAATACTGGGTCTTATGCTGGGCCTACAAGTTATTCAAGCACTTACTACAATCCTGGTGATTATCAGACAGCGGGAAGTTACCCCAGTAGCAGTTACAGTAATCAGTGGAGTGAAGGAAGTTATGCAAATTATAGTTCTCATCAATATCCAAGCTACACACCGGACTCAACTGGTGCTTATAGCTCTGGCGCTGGAGTGACAACTTCATTACATGGTCAACAGAACTACAACCAATTGGCGGATTATTACAGTCAAACAGAAGTTAGCTGTGCTCCTGGAACGGAGAACTTGCATGTCTCTAGTACTTCTAACCAGGGTTGCACAGTTTCTGGTGTCTCTGGTGGGTACCCAATATCAAACAATCAGCAACTGCCACCACCACCACCACTTCCATTGCCACCACCACCACCTTTCACCTCTTCTTGGAGGCCAGAAACCAGTTCATCTGAATTGGCTTCCGTGCAGGTTTGGTATTTCCTTTTCATTCAAAATTTGTGCAAGTTGCATGCCCTTACATAAACAAATTGCATATCTAATTTTGGTGCTAGTTTGTTATATATTCTATTTGTTGGATGGAATCAATTTATGATGGATCTTTCATTTAAGATGATTACCCTACAAATTCAGTTGTCTTTCCACTTTATGATAAAATCGGATATTTGCACAGTGCTGTAGTGCTGCAGAGTAATTAAGGCTAATTAACAGAGCTGAGTGCTTGACTTCCCATTTGCATATATTGTGACTGAAAATTAATTTTTCCACCGCTGCCTCTCTATTCAACTGGAAATATCTGTTCATATCTTATTGAAATATCGTCATCTTTAGGGACTTTTATCTTTTTCCTGTGTTAGTTAAGAACATACGATGCTCTTGCTCCTTTGAATTGCTCTCTTTAGTTGCCTGAGGGAGAAAACCATACAATGTTATATAAATTTTACTCGGTTCTTCACTCAAAAAAGAATAAAAAATCAACTTTTGTATTTTTTGTATCTGATATCAATTTGTTCTCAGTTATTCTTCTTTCTTACCATTCCTCAATAACTTATATTATGACATTTAAATTCTCTGTGCATTATATGTGCATGTTAGTCTAGAATGGAAAAGGTGGTTGTGTGTTGTTAGGATCAGGCTTAGTTAAATTCATTAATATGTGCTAACTTGTACCTCATTAAAGGCCAAAATAATGAGTAATTGGGAGCTTGTATGCTGATTAAAGCGAACCTCATATCTTGCTCTTGGAGATAAGAGGATATGCTAAGTATGACTCCCCATAAGTAGTTAGATGGGTCTTATATCCACTTGCTTAGCATGATTTCAATTCATTTGTAAATAGTTTGTCACCTTCATTGCTTTGCTTTTACTCTTTTGTAAACTTGTAGCTTTCTTCCATTGGAAATACCATTATGTTTTTGTGAAGTTCTTGGGTCTGTTTTATCATGAATTCAGATATGGAGTTTAGCAGGTTTTGACCTGAAGTAGCATTGATGAAATTCTCTATTTTCATGGGTTGAAAATTATTATTTAACTTTAGAAGGTTGTAGTAGACTGGTAGTAAACACAAACACTTGCTTTTTGGTTATTGGGATTGGGATAGTTCCTATGTCATATGGTCTAATAGACTGCATTACATAATACATCTGAAAAAGAATCTCTATTATCCTGAAGGATCAAGTGTTGTCATACTTGTAGAATACAAGGTGGTTTTACACCTGAAAGGAGATTAAGGTATGTGCTAACTGTTTGGTACTTTATTTTATGTTATACTGGGGAGTCTAAATGTAAGTATCCAATCATTACAGTCAATGCATATTGTGTATCTCATGATTATCGAATATATAAACACACACATACACATATGTGTGGAGCATTGAAAGACATTCTCTTATGGTGGAGAAACAGATGAAGCTTCTGTTAAAAGATGCTATACACAATCCATATTAATCTTTCTAATGACTCGTGATATGTAAAATTTGTTATGCTGTTATCGTGATGGTTCTTCTTTCAATGAATAATGAAACAATTACTTTTGTGAAAGTATGTTTGTGTGCTTGCGCACAAACATTTGCACATGTTGTTTATGTGTTATCTGCCTTTTTCTGTTGAATATTTTGTACACTGGTTCCATGCAGTTAAAATCTTGTATATTTTTTGTTTTTTTTCTTTTCCCGTAGCCTGCAGCACCAATCAGTGGCACTCAAGATAGTTACTGGAACCATGGGGCTCCAAATTTCCAAAATCATTATGCTACTCCTGTACAGCCACATTTTCAAAAGCCTCTTGAGTCACAAACTTCCTATAACAGCTTTCCAGATCAACAGAAGACTGTGTATCCTCAAGGGACCAATTCACAGTATCCTGCTGCTCATCAGGTACCCCAGAATTATCAATTGCCCTCACAAACTCTTCCGTCTGCAGATACACGAAGGGTAGGCAAGCTGCAGATTCAAACAAACCCTAGAATTGCTTCAAACTTGCCATTAGGTTTACAAAAAACCGACAAGGATAGCTCTACAACCTCTGCAGCAGCAAAACCTGCTTATATCGGGGTATCTTTGCCAAAGTCAGATGATAAAATGTCGTCTCATGATGCAGCTGACTCTGTACTGAAGGTGTGATTCCAGTCTGACTGTTAACTTGTCTTATTGAGAATTTCCATTCGTAGGATTTTCGCAAGATTGACTTTTGAACTGAACCTCTGATTTGAAGGTGCCTTATTGCCTTCATAACTTTCTACCACATCAGTCATGAGATGTCAAACTCTTACTCCCTCTTAACCTATTGATAGGTTTTGATCATTAGTTGATTTATTACTGACTTGATGAATTTAATTGCTGTTTCTGATACTTGTATGCATCTTGATTATTGAAGTGGCATATTGTTAATTCTGGTTTTGGCTGATTTTATGTAGAACCGTGGAAACTGAGTAAGAATCACATTTATTAATCGTCAAAACCAAGTGACTCTTCAAAACCAGACATGTTTGATTGGTTTAGATTACTGGGGCTTCACTATCTTAGTATCTTGGACATCAAATACATGTTCCCAAATTTATTTTTGTGCTATGCAGCCTTGGATTTTAGAAATGCTGATTTTGATTTTATGTGACAGGCTTTTGGGAGTCTGAATATTGTAATTTTGGCAATTTATATTGTTATAGATTGTGTTGTGATTGTTATGTTTTTTCATGCATCTCAG
The DNA here is from genome assembly GCA_036897465.1 of Pelargonium australe. Lineage (NCBI taxonomy): Eukaryota > Viridiplantae > Streptophyta > Magnoliopsida > Geraniales > Geraniaceae > Pelargonium > Pelargonium australe. The sequence goes on from JAYMTH010002128.1 coordinate 5,397, forward strand.
ACGACATCGATGATCTAGTTAGCTCATATGCTTGGTAATGACTTTTTTGTTGCATGCAGCCTGGTATGTTCCCTATGTCGTTACGTGGATATGTTGAGAGAGCTTTATCTCGCTGTAAAGATGATGCACAAACGGCTGCCTGTCAGCTTGTCATGAAGGAGGTGAACCACACGACTTAATGTTTTTTAGTTATTAAGACAATGCACTGGAGCTCAAACTTGTTAGCTTCAGTATGGTTTTCAGTCTTCTTTGGCTTATCAAAAAAATGGTTAAAATATTCTTTGCATCTGCTTCTGCATGCCTTATTTTGCTACATATGAATTATTATTTTTATTACACTTTTCTTTTCTTTTCATTCTATTTTAAGTTTCCCTAAACGCGGACATTATTTTCCCATTAACTATTTGACAAACACGAATAGATTTTTATTTTTATTTTATGTCATTAAGAAACAGTTGCATCTTAAATAGTTAAATTCTGCGTCATGGTTAAGGGGCAAGGCTTATTTAGGTTACACATATTTATACGTGTCATTAGCTATTGACCATTTGGCTTGCTACTTTTTTAACTAGCTTCATTGACATGGACCAATATAGTTGGAATTCAATCTTTGATTTGTGTGTGGTGTTTGGCTAGTGCATCTTTTGATTTATGTGGCCGTGTATATGGCACTTTCTGCCTATTTTCAGATAATTACCAAGGCAACTGCTGATGGTACTCTTTACACACGAGATTGGGATACCGAGCCTCTTTTTCCATTACCAAATCCAGATACTATCAACAAGGAGTACGTTTTCACTCTAACATGTGTATTGCTATTTGCTACATTCAGCTTTATGATGACGTTTGCAGTTACTTTATTGTTTTATTGTATGTTTTGAGTTTGGAATCATTTTTGTGATAATTCTTATAGTCTCTCATAATTTGTTTCTAAACATTAATATCAATTTTGATACTAACATGCTTCTGAAGGTCTGCATTCTATCTAAAGTATTTGGTGTATTTTGCATGGATGGTCCTGTGCAGGGGCACATTTAGTCTTTCCGAAACAGGATTATGAAGTGTCATGACTAATAATTGTTTGATTTCCACTTAGTTTACAGGTTTTAAATGTATGGTATTTTAGCATGAAAGTGCAAGATATTCGCTCTTGTATAAAATAAAGTGCGGAATTATCTGTTCTTGTTTTATTTACTATGATAATCAGGGTGGGGGTTTGTTACCCAACTAAAATGAAGAGTGGGGGTTAGGTTAAATCTTTCCTTTCTGATCAGTTTCTTTCAGACTCTAGTAGAAATGTAAATCAGATTTGTTCTCAGATATCCAATTCAATCATGCTATTCACATGTCTTGCATGGTGTCCCACAGTAAATAATTTGTGAAAAATCCAAGGCCTAATTTATGTATCTGACAGCACAAGGCATTTTAAAAGTTGTTACATATATTTTCTGGATTTCATTAGTCATTCTTTTCTTTATTAAAAAGTTGAAGTACCTTGTTTTCAAAGTCTGTTCGACTAAATTTCCAAATTTTTTGAAGTTAAGGTCCGCTCCGCTTTGTGTTTAATATTTTTGTTTTCTTGAATTAGCTGTGTCAAAGGACATTGAGATCAAGAAGTCAAATGATATAAAATTTGAATGCCAGCTTTTACCCAATCCTTCTTATGTGTTTAGTGATTTGTTCATATTTAGATTGCACAATACATGATTATTCTATGAGTTCTTTGAAACGCGCTGTGTATAATTCATATAATATCCTTATCCAAACTTCTAGTTCTTATGTTTGACGGATTTACTAGTTGTTGAACCTTATTTTTTTCCCTATGTTGTGCTTGGTGGATTGATTCAGTTCTTGCTTCAGTTCATTGAAGGGTTAGTTATGGATTTCCTCATGAGTATGAGAACTTTTGCAATCTATAGAATGTATTGCCATATTCATTGGCCTGAAGTACTTTTGCTGTGCAGCAGTTCTCAGAATTCGACTCCCATTTCTTCATTGTCAAAGTTCAAAAGAAGTCCAAGTAGACGAACCAAGAGCCGGTGGGAGCCTTTACCAGAGGAGAAACCGGTTGATAAACCAGTGTCTTTTAGTAGTGACCCTGGAAAATATGGCGGTTGGTTTGCAAAGGAAAGAAAGGTATTCTGTGATTGGCACACATATAAACCCACAAGTATTTCTCGTCTGGGCTTTGATGGTTGATTTCTTTGAATGTTAAACTTGATGTGTCAAATTACACCAGGTGTAAACTAGAGATTGGTACAATCCTTAGTAAATTCATCTAGGAATCATATTTTACTGAATCCAGTGTTATAATCCATACCATGCTCGCAGGATCCAAAATTGATATGGTTGTGTCATATATATAAATTGTAAATCAAAAATTAAAAATTATTCGTATATAAGAAGCGTGTTTTATGATCACATTGTTATGACTGTGGATTGAGATGATTTTTGCCAACTATTTTCCAACCTGGTTTAAGTTGGTGCTGTTTTGCTGGCCTTTTATATCCTAATTAGAAGGTCTTGTTATCTTTTCTCTGGCAAGAGGTGGCTGTGAGGCATATTTCCTGTTTTGGATATAACTTATGGTGATTAATTTTTTCGCAGCCTTCGAGTGGAAATTCAGAGGGCAAGGAGGGCTTGCATAATTTCAAATTTTCTCCACCTGAGCAGCAGAAAACATTTGGTAAATTTACACAGAAACCATTTAAGAGGCAGCGACTTGGTGTTGGTTTGAATGGTGCTGATAACGGTGATGCATCAAGTGACAGTGATAAGGAACAGAGTTTACCTTCATATTATCCTGGTCCAATGTCTCTATCAAACTGTCCAGAGGAAAGAAAGAGGCGTGAAAGTCGTTCCAAGCGCTTTGAGAAAGGGCAAGGACCCAGAATAGAAAGTAATCACTCTAGGCCAAAAGGTGCTGGAGGTGGAAATTTGTATACGAGAAGGGCTACTGCAATGGTACTCAGCAAGAACTTCGAAGACGGTGGAAGTAGGGCTGTTGAAGACATTGATTGGGATGCTCTCACTGTTAAGGGAACCTGTCAGGAAATTGAGAAGCGTTACTTGCGTCTTACTTCTGCACCTGATCCGGCCACTGTAATTATCAATCTTGTCATTCCGAAATATGTTTCTTAGATTTCATCCACATATCAGAAAGCATAAATTAAGCAATAGTTTGGTGGTTCTACATGTCTTGTTTTCTATTTTGTTTGAATCTTTATTACCTTACAGGTGAGACCCGAAGACGTGCTAGAGAAGGCTCTACTTATGGTTCAAAACTCTCGAAAGAACTACCTCTACAAGTGTGATCAGTTGAAGTCTATCCGTCAAGATCTTACAGTACAACGAATCCGCAATCAACTGACAGTGAAGGTATTTATGATAATAGCTATCTTGCGTATGTAACCACTGAACATTTCCTGGGTTCTGCTTGTTTGTTTCCTTACCTCCATTGTGCTGTCTAATAGAAGCCAAAGTGCTTTTCTTCTTTTCACCCTGCAGAGTTATTAATGTTTCTTTTGATACGTAATACTTATTTTCTTCTTTGTTTAGGTGTATGAGACTCATGCTCGACTAGCAATAGAAGTTGGGGATCTGCCCGAGTTTAACCAGGTTGGTGACATGTATAATTCTGTGGGTTAAGACCAGTGAGATACTATGATCAATAGGTAGATTTGCTTACTATGTCTATCATAGACTTGTTCTCACTAACAGACATCTTGCAATTTTAAGTTTGTAAATAATGATGCCATGGTCTGTTGCTATGATTTAATCTATGGCTATCTTTTAAATTGAATCTAACCTAATATCATTCTAATAAATTAATTTATTCAACATTTTCTTTATTCTGCATCTCAATCAGCTATTGGAAGACTTCCATTGATAGCTGTATTGCTTTTTTTAGTTGTCCTTCCATGGACTGTTAGTTATGGTATGGTTTAATTGCTGGCCAAATGTTTTTGATGTCCAAGACAGCATATTAGGCATCATTTATTCTTGCGAACTTATTCATGAAACTCAGGATTAATGGATAAATCTATGTGAAACAATGAGATCATTATTTGTATATATATAATATATTACATATGTCGTACGAACGGTTAAATCTTCAAAACATTCTTCCACCATATCTCCTTAGTACTGATTGTATCAATGTTAGCCAACTACTATAGTCTATATTAGCGAAACCTTTGAAATTCAATAAAGCAAAATCAGAGTCTCTTTTGCAAATATAATGAATTTCAAAGCACATTATTCATTTCCTTGGATTATTCTGAATTATGTTCAAAGTGTGTAACTTCTGTCAACATCTGAGAACATGTGTACACACACGAGGAGGGATGTAGGTTTTATCTCTATTTTTTTTTTTGTGCTCAACTTTATGGTGTTCTGTTACTGTATTGAGATTAGTAGGTTTTTGTATAAATCTAGTTAATATTGATTTAATTTTGTTTCTGCACAAGCTACTGTAGTTTATTATATCAGAGAGGGAATTTTCTTTATTCTTAATCCTGTTATGTGCTTTCAGTGTCAGTCACAGTTGAAAATCCTATACGCTGAAGGAATTGCTGGAAGTCATATGGAGTTTTCTGCCTACAACTTACTTTGTGTTATTCTTCACTCGAACAATAACAGAGATCTTGTATCCTCAATGGCAAGGTTAGTTTCATTTGGAGAAAGATAATTATTATGTTGCTGTTATGGTATGCCTATTCGCCTGAATTGTTTTTTTGCTTTACTGCCTTACTGATGCTTGCTGAGGTTCTTCATAATTGTTTTGGGAGTTGGTGTGGGTCCGAGGAATATACATGAAACTCTGTTTGTAATTCCCAAGCTAAATTTTACTTCTTGTTGACAGTTGGGAATTTGTTAGTCGCATTTTTTTTCCCATTCATTCGGATATCAGTGAATTATCATACTTAAGAGTTCAGAGCATCTAGTGGTGATATAACTTCCAAATTAGTTGTCAAAAGGTATATCTGAGTGAATGTTAATCAATTAATTTGTTAGGAACAAGAATAATAGTTAACTGGTAACCGGGGCAAAGTTAGTTAGTTTGATGTTTAATAAGCATTCACTTTGCTTTATGTGGATCACCTTCGTTGCATGTTAAGTCAATTCTTTTAGTTATGGTGAAACACTATATTATTATGAATTGGTTCAAATCTCATATATATAGTATCGACCTCGTGTCTGCCCTGTTTTTAAGCGGGTTGGGTAACTTTTCAACTTAAGCACTTCTATGTAACTATGATGCACATCTTGCCCCAAATATTGTAAGCAGAAGTTATTTTGAACTTAAATTGTGCCAAAGCTAATAAGCTGGAAGAGTTGGAAAGAGGAAATGGTAGAGGAGAAGCCTCAAAATTTGGTTGTTGGATTGGGGCCCCGATCCTTGATTGCACATCAATCTAAAGGTCAAAGATCTAGATTGAACCATTCTTGTGATAGCCCTTGTGCGCAGTTTGTACTGATGAGCAGGACTTTTAGAGTTTTTGAATTTGTGATATGTGCATTCTATTTATAAAATGCTTATATGATACAGTTATTACATGCAAGGTTTCGTACAATGGGTACTCATATTCTCTTTAACCCCTTGGATTGACCTGAAATGGGAATTTAAATTTCATTTCAACGATTGTCCAGATTATCAGTTGAAGCGAAAAGGAATGAAGCTGTGAAACATGCTCTTGCGGTTCGTGCTGCTGTCACATCAGGAAATTATGTCTTGTTTTTCAGGCTATACAAGACAGCTCCTAACTTGAACACCTGCCTAATGGGTGAGAATGCGGATATCTAATGGAACCACCTTCTTCTCTAGGTGAATATTGTAATGCATTATATTGAGGATTTTTATTTACTTTTGCAGATCTTTACGTCGAAAAGATGCGTTACAAAGCTTTGAACTGCATGTCTCGATCATATCGACCCACAATACCTGTTTCTTACATTGCTCAGGTTCTAGGCTTCAGTGTCACAACCACAAGTGAAGGAAGTGACGAAAAGGATTCAGATGGATTAGATGAGTGTGTGGAATGGTTGAAAGCGCACGGTGCATGCCTTATTCCAGATAACAATGGGGAGATGCAGCTTGATACGAAGGTATGTTTAATTTATCTTCTACACATTGAGATGTGTTTCTGTTAGTTGCTACAACGAATTTGCTCAAGGACAGAAAACTATTGACTAGGGTTGCCTTTGACATGTATTAATGCCCCAAACTAGATATACCATTATAAAAAATTCCAAATTAGTCCCTGTGTTATCTCTTTTTGCCGTGATTCACTCCTTCAGTTTGGATTTGAACCCATGTGCATCCGACATCCGACTCCCTATAAATGTTAAATAGACTGTAATAATAAGATTTTGTTACAGAATATCCATACATTAATGCATATGATGTACTATTACATGTATTAAATATATATATATATAAATATAAGTGGGGCTGGGAATGGTCTCTCTCGTCCCCGTTTGGAGAGCAGGAAAAAGTCCCCCCTCTCCCATTCCTGCCTCGTTTCCCTAATAAAATTCCCCATCTCAGTCAGGTTGGGGATTTTTGGTCCCCGTTGTGATCTGATGTAGTCTTCATACTTAGTTACAAGTCTTTTCAACCCGAACTCAAATTCGACCCAATTTTTTTAATTGCCATCCCAACCCATCCATCTAAATCAATGTTTGATTATGATTTTTTCTTTTTACGTTGTCATCTTAATTTAACGACAATGTAAATGAATTTGGATGACAAAGACCAAAATGGGAACAAAATGACACTTTTAAATTGAATTGGAACATTCTAACAACTGGGATATCATAGAGGCCATTTTGAAACGTTTTCTTTTACCGTACGACTAGACCTTGTTATACATATAGATTTGAAAGGAGCAACAGTGTGGCTTCTTGTTAGTGCACAAGGCACCCACTATTGTGAGGCTTGGTGGGTTTTATGCACACAGCTTTAGTGCTCCATTTACTCATAGTTCGGTTTCCAGTTCCACAAATCTAGTTCAAGATCTCAGTTATCTGCATCTTAAATCTTTTTTCATTATTGAGACTTATATTCATTATCCTTTACGCTGTTCCCAGTGACTGCATCAATTATTTTGAATGTGCAGGCCTCCTCTTCTAGTCTCTACATGCCAGAGCCCGAAGATGCTGTGGCTCATGGAGATGCCAATCTTGCTGTCAACGATTTCTTCACAAGGACATCTTTATAGCCAGGATTGGCCGCGCATCCAATTGTATTTGAGAGCATTATAAAGGAAATAGAGGAAAATCATGCCACCCTCGACGTTCTGTTGTACAATGGAGACTGTAAAAGCTGTTTCCCTCAAACTCGAGAAGGTTCAACCGCAGGGTGTGGCCTGTAACATTAGTCAATAGATTTACTGTACAAAATGCAGTGTCGAAGGAAAGAGGAGGTTCTCGGATACAAGTAAGTGACTAGAGTTTTTGTAATTCTTTCCCGTTTAGAATAACACAGATTCATTCTTTTTTGTTTGGTGGATGCTGAACATGGTTTATATAACATTGGGGGAGAAATGATAAAATAAAGATAATTAACTTATTGAAAGTTTGGATTAATTAATGGTTTTTTAGGAAATTTTATTTGCTAGAATATGCTAGTTTCTTGAATGAATGTTCAGGGAAATCTATGGTTTGTGTTCTTATTATTGTCATCTTGGTTTGGTGGTTTGAAGATAAAAATGTGGAAGTGTCACTTTTATTTTGTGAGTGGATTGTTTTTATTTTTATTTTTTATATATTAATATTTTATAATGATT
>JAYMTH010002129.1:0-13180 GCA_036897465.1 Pelargonium australe
TCAATCTGGTTTCACAGTTGCATAATCGAAGATGGAAGAGGAGGAAGAAGAAGAAGAATGAGTGGCTCTTCAAGTTGTATGATTATATTTGGGTGAAATGCTACATGACCCCTTGGACTTACCCGTATTTTGGATTTAGCCCTCAATTAGAATTTTGGGGTTTTTTTCCACGTCATCTATTCGTTGACGTGGCATCATGACGTGACAACGAGGGCTAACGTAGTAGGTCGAGCTGGCTTCTGCGCTGACGTGGCAGTCACAAACCGGCTACAGCGGGTCAGTTGGACTTTTTTGCAAAAATGGTAAGATAAAAGGGTGGAAACTAGACAAAATCCTAATTGAGAGCTAAATCTAAAATACGGGTAAATCCAAAGGGTCCTGTAACATTTTACCCAAAGAAAAAAAAAAAAGTGTGGATGATAAAGCGATGTCTGCGTGCAGATTGAATAGGAGGAACCAATATTCATTATACATTCAACGAAAAAACAAGCTTAGTTAAGTTAAACGTGAAAAATATATATTTGTTCAATAATATAACGCAAGTGAAAAAGAATTGAACTACTGTCTAGAAAAAACTCATGTTGGAAATAAGAAAGAATAATAATAATAAAAAAGAATAAGAAAAGTCTGTAATCTGTATTTGAATATGATAAGGTTCAAAGGTTAAAAAAACTCACTTGTAACGGAGAAAAGTTAGAGACGGTGTAGCCATGGCACGTGATTTCATTATGACCCTAGATAAACTTCTTCCGTTCAAGTTAAACTCTAAGAAAAATGCTATATGTTACAAGATTTTTATAAATAGTTTTGTGCAATGTAACATAACAATCAACGTGAAATACATATTTCATATTTTTGTACTCCGTAATTTAAAATTAAGTTTAACAAATAACACTCCAATATGATATCATCATTATTCCATGAATTCCATATGCAAAACGCTCACTTTATAATAAATATTGTACACATAATGTATTGTAATTCAACCAAAATAATATATTCGATGTGTCATGTCTCACGTTACTCAAGCTCCAAATCATAGCATAATTCATAATCATTATGCAAAGACATCACACTGATAAGAGGCAAAAAAAGATGCCCCCACTAAAAGGAATTATATATAGTAAAGAGAATACAACATCACCTTCATATTGATATGCCTAAGATATTGTCTGAATACCAAATAATTGAACTTCACTGTGCTTCTTGATTACTCTGCTTTTGGGTTAACAGAATATACCAAAATCATCAGCTATGAAACCAAATGTCTCATGTTGGGGTCAAAACCATTCACACTCATCCCACCATCAACTGAAATAACCTGACCGGTGATGTAAGATGCGGCGGGCAGGCAAAGGTAAGCTACCAGAGATGAAACTTCCTCTGGTTCCGCAATGCGCTCAACGGGATTTCGGGAGAGTATGCTTTCCACGAATTCTTTGTTATCAAGCAACTGCCACAGTAAAGTAAACAAAGCTTCTGTAAAATGAACTGTGGAAAGTATTTGTGCTGTATCTGAATGTGATAAATGTGAAAATACGTTTACACAAATCATCTCGAGCTAAAACTCCTTGGAATATCTTTCAAGGTCATATAGTTCATTACCATAACTCAGTGCTTAGTTCTGAAACCACATCGTTCCACATTGAATCTGCTCTAAGATACAAAACGCCAATGTATAATATTTCTTTATGTATTTTCATGTCGACAAATTGCAGTAGATGTCAAATTGAAATCATAAATTCATAATCAGCAAATAATGCTATCGCTAAAGATAGTGTATATTTGTGAGCTCAGTAAAACCACAGGTTTATACTGAATCAAGTCCCTTCCAGTCGGACCACAAGATCTTTTTGATCTGTGTGAACCCAGGGTTCAAATGACCTTAAAGGAATGAATCGGGACAATATTATATATCCCAGAATCAAATTACTTTATCATAGGCACCAATATATTGGTTCATTCATTTTAGCAGAACATGCATTAGTAGAAAAGGAGCCTGAGAAGAGAACTTTACATGTTGGACTAGAGAAGTTCTTGTAGCCCAAGGCGCAACGGTGTTGCTCCTGATGTTGTCTTGTGCCCATTCACACGCCAAATTTTTTGTAAGTTGATTAATTCCAGCTGAAATGGTGTAATAGATGCCGGAAGCCCTTTAAACTCATCTTCTCAAAGTACATTTCATCTCACGCTAAAGCAAAAATAGCGCCATATTTAAAGAAATAACTTACCTTTGGCTGCTGAATATATAGATCCGGTACCAGTACTAACCACACCTGCAACTGATGAGACGAACACAATACTGCCTACTCCAGATGCTTTTAATAGCGGATATGCAAGCTGACACATATTGTACGGCGAATCAAAGTTGGTAGACATGATTGTTATGAATTCTTCAGCAGTGTACTCAACAGTAGTCCCCCTGATGTTTGTCCCAGCATTGTTTATCTAAACCAAGCAGAAGATGCATAGTAACTCTTTCAAAAGATAAATAATTAGTTCAAATCTGATTCTCTACGGAAAAAAAAGAAATACACAGCTAAGCATTACAACGTTTGCGGAATCAGCAAGTAGCTACACTTCAGGTTAGCATGCTAAGGGGTTTTATTCATACTTGTGGTAAGCAACAACACTACATGTTAAACTTAGCTCCAACCCAATTGCCTAAGCTGCTAGTGGAAGACTAGCTCGTAAAGTTTATCAAGTAGTCATGGACTTTACATTCTTTCATTGTGTAATACTTCTAACACTCTCCCTCACATGTGGCTGCACGTGGGCAAAGAATTAACAAGGAGCTAATACAAATGAGCCGATACAGCCCAAGACCAAACAAGCTCTGGCACTATGTAAATTATGTTTATTTCTTAATGATTCAGTGTGAGCAAGGATTTACAACATATAGAAAACCCTAAAATCTAAATTAGGAAAGAGAAATCAATTCACGATCAATACAGTAATCAACTATGTGCATTTCAATTGAACATATTTATATATAATCATGTTGAAAATGAACAATGTTTTGCATCTGATAAGTGGGCAACATTATGTGTAAATTTTGAAGGCACAAGACACTAAAGCCAAGTCTATAGGCGACAACACTTCTCTTTGCTTATCAAACAGAATCTTAACCTCCCAAGAATATCTTACAAATGGTCTTCCTTTTGCTACTAATCATTTGATCCTCAGGAAATGACTTTCACTTAGCATTTCCCTCAAGTACAAATAAGCTAAGCACTCCACCAATGAATTTGGATCCGAACCCACAGGCAATTTGAAATCCGATCCAACGAATTTCGGGTGGGATCAGATTTTTTCCACCAAATATATGAATTGGATTAGACAAAACCGCACATTTTGCACTAAAATCCGAATCCTACCCAATCCAATCCGATCCAAAAATATTTGATCTGAACACCTTTCGGATTACTCTTTTTCATTCCGAATCCGAAAAAAATCAGATAGGAAATCCGAATGGCCACCTCTACCTCATATGGGGCCAACTACAACCCTAATTAAACCTCACATCCTCGTATACAAAGCCTACAACAAAATCAAGACTTGTTCTTTACAAATACCCCTTGGAACTATCTACAACAGTTTTGACCATCTTGAGGTCTTTCTTAAACAGGCATTGCTCAAAGACAATCCTGAACACTAGATCATCAAAAATTAGGCAAATACTAAATATACTTACGAGAATGTTGAGCTTGCCACCGAAAACAGAAGACACATTCTCCATCAGCTTCTCTTTGGTCCCGAGACGACACGTCGCATACAGACCCAGAGACCACAAAACCCTTAGCCTTCCATTCCTCGATGCACTTACTGAGTTCAGCTTCGTTCCTCGAACAGGTGTACACCGCCGCACCGAACCCAGCTAGCTCCTCCACCACGGCATGACTGATCAAGAAGACATTTACATTATCAGCAGAACAGACCACCAAAAAAAAATTACAAATTTGAAATGATGGAAACCATAGAAGGAGTTTAGTGGAGGAAGAGACCCGATTCCTCGCGTGCCGCCGGTGACGAGAGCGGTCATTCCCTTTAGAGACCATCGCGGACCCTTTGAAAAGTTCTCTGCAACTGCCATGATTCTACTCTCTGTTCCTATTGCTAGTCTTCAGATACTGTGTCTGTGCTGGGTTGACCTCGACCAGAACCGTAAGAAAACGTTGTTAAGGTTTTGTTTGGTGGGCTGTTTCGACTTTCAAATACTCCATCTAAATGCAAAATGTCTTGAGATAGCTACAAGAAAGTAAAATTTCTATGGAGAGAATAACTTAATAGACTTAACCAACTTATGGAGAAGATGTTCATAATTAATTTTGAAAAAATTAATTTGTAAGGTAAAATTGTTTGAATTTTTCATCTTGGTCTACTGACTAAAGATCGATCGTGAAACTAAAACGGTTTACGACATAAAGTAATTTACTATATTGAAATATGAGTTTGACTGATATCACATATGAATCTACGGATCAAATGTCAGCTTTTAAACTTAAAACAATTTGACTCATATCTTCTCGAGATTAACTGTATTGTATTTTTCTTTTAATGGTTAACATAACCAAAACACATATCAAATTGTAATATTAGGGCTTGAGTTTGAGTTATTTTGGTCATCAGTCATTGTCAAATTATGAGAAATACCCATAAGAGGTGCGTGACATTGTGCATGAGCCTCCAACCTCTTATGAAGAAAGCTATGTCAGACCTCCTAAATACTTCCATAGTATGAAAAACATTCTTCAATTCTCCAACAACCAAACATTTTTGGCTAAATGTCTATTTACATTCACCTTTGTAGGAGGAAAGTAAGGGTATCAAGCTCAAGTTGTGTATTTCTCATCTTACTATGGATGATGATACTTATACTCACAAATATTTTTGTGGTTGGTCATCTATAAAATGGGGTCTGCTTTGAAGCTTCTTGAGAATGGAGTTCTAGTTTATCAAGTGCGTTGTATATGGTTGTCAGACGAACTTGGGAGCTCCCGTTTTCACTTTGACCATACTAAGAAAGATCAAAACCCCTATAATTAAACATCTACTTCTTTGCGTCCTAATGATCGAGTGTAACAATATTTTAGTAATGTCCCGGTGAGGTGGGATGCCTTAAAGGCAACCTGACGAGGTGAGACCTCTTGAAGTAAACCAACAAGGCGATGACTTCATAAGTGAACCAACGAGGCGGGACCTTAGTGATCTCTTGTGGAGACAAAGCATTGAGGTCCTTCTTAGGAGCTTTGAGCTTCTCACAAGAGCTAGATGTTATGGTTTTTCTTAGGGGACTTGGAGCATCTTGTTGGACTTAAGTGTAGTGGTCTTCTTTGAGAGTCTTGGTGATTCTTGTGAGAGCTAAACATTGGTTCCCCTCCCAGGACCTTTTGAGCCTTTACAATGGTTGCTTGGACAAGGGATGCGTGCTACAATCGAACGATAGACGATAATTGACGGTATCTGTATGCAGCCAAGGGATGATGTTGCGGCGTCGCTGGTCCAACGAGCCAACAAGGTGAAAATGGAGCGCCAATGGAGTATAGAAGGGGTCATGTCATGACACTGAGGACTAGGCCTATTGACCGAGGAGAATTCAACAAGATCTTCATGTTCATATGGCTGATGAGATAGTCCAGCCACCAAATAATTATACATAAATGCATCTTGATTGCTGCTGTTGGGTTATAAAAATACACCAAGCTGCAACAATATTTGCTTCTCATGTGTCTTTTTATTTTGCCCACACAATAACAATGGTCACATATTATCAAACTCCTCCAAAGATACATTTTATCCGGACAACGAAAGGAAATTTCAGTCGGAAAAAACATTAAGAATGGGAAGATTTGCTCAATTAAGTCTAATGTTGGGGTAAAAACCATTCACAGTCATCCCACCATCAACTGAAATAACCTGACCGGTGATGTAAGATGAGGCAGGCAGGCAAAGGAAGGCTACCAGAGATGAAACCTCCTCGGGTTCTGCTACACGATCAAGTGGAGTTCGGGAGAGTACGCCTTCCATGAATTCCTTGTCATCAAGCAACTGCAGTTAAGAAAAGTATAATTAATACGTATCTGTAAAATGAACTATGGAAAGTATTGGAGTATCTGAGAGTGATAATTGTTGTGAATATGTAAAAACACTGCAAAGCCAAGACATATTTATAGTGTAAAAGAAGCAGGAGAAGAGAACATTACATATTGGACCAGTGAAGTTCTTGTGTACCAAGGCGCAACGGTGTTGCTGCGGATGTTGTCTTTTGCCCACTCACAAGCCAAATTTTTTGTAAGTTGATTAATTCCAGCTGAGAACAGGAAATGGAAAGACAAAACCCCATTATATACTCATCGAGTCCAATTACATTTTATCCCATGCCGAAGTAAAAAAAAAGGCACCATATTTGAAGTGTAACTCACCTTTGGCCGCTGCATATATAGATGCAGTACCTAAACTAACGACACCTGCAACGGATGAGATGAACACAACGCTGCCAACCCCAGAGGCTTTTAAGAGAGGATGTGCAAGCTGACACATATGGAATGCAGAATCAAAGTTTGTACCCATGATTGTTGTAAAATCTTTGGCAGTGTACTCAACTGTTGGTTTCCTGAAGTTTGTCCCGGCATTATTTATCTAAACCAAGCAGAAATTTAGGGTTTATTAAGACGCATAGTTATACTTTCAAATCTGATTTTCTGAAACAGGAACACATAAAGCATACTTGATGCACAGCCAAGCAATACATGATTTGTAGTATTTCAATGATAAACGACCTTCGCAATGCTTAAACCATTTCATTAAAATCTAATTGGATCGATAAGTAGTTGTGAATATGTGATGCAGGTTAAAACTTCAATGCTTAGCTCCTCACCTCATCCTTGGAGATCAACTTGCTATGAAGGTTCTAAGGTGTAAATCACAAGTGAAAAGGATGATTTGAATACTTAACTAGGCAGCTTTTTTCCCTAGAAGAAAGATATCATAATTCTGGAATGCAATAGTCCATATTCACATAATCATGTTGATATTGAGGTCAAGCAATATTGTTTTAAGTTGATGGGTAGGCAATAATAACAGTAAATTCCATAGATGTAAGCTACTAATTAAGTGAAGTCCACTGGCCTCTGATCAAATGAAGAGTATCTTACTACAAATGGTCTCTCATTTGCTACTATCCATTAGGTCTCTGATCAAAGTGCAAATAAGATAAACAAGATGTGTATAAGATGGGTTACAAACTTACACATCAAGATTTTTTTTAAGGTTACCTCAACTATATGTCTTCTGTGAGGCATTATCTCAAACAGGCATTGGTCACAGACAGTCCGAACATCAGATCAACACAGAATCAAGCATAAACTATACACTTACGAGTATATTGAGCTTGCCACCGAAAACAGAGGATACATTCTCCATCAGCTTCTCTCTCTGCTCCCGAATCGACATGTCGCAAACAGACCCAGAAACCAGAAAACCCTTAGCCTTCCATTCCTCGATGCACTTACTGAGCTCAGATTCGTTCCTCGAACAGGTGTAGACCGCCGCTCCGAACCCAGCTAGCTCCTCCACCACAGCATTCCTGATCAAGAAACCATATACATTATCGACAGACCAGACCACATACACACACACACACAAAAATTGCAATTTTTAAAACGGAAAAAATTGTAGAATTTACGGGAAAAGAAGGAATTTTGTCGAGAAAGAGACCCAATTCCTCGCGTGCCGCCGGTGACGAGAGCTGTCATGCCTTTGAGAGACCATCGCGAGCCCTTAGAGACGCTCTCTGCAACTGCCATGCTCTGTTCCTTGCTACTCTGTCTTCACTCTGCTAGAAACAACAAAATGTATGATTCAGGAAGGAGTTGGTGATGACTAGAATCGCACAGGATCATAAAAAGTTCGAAACGACCACGTCAATGGGTTGTCTGTATCTCAACTTTGGACAGAACGACACGTCATTATCTTTACCCGAATTCTATTTTGGGCCCTTATTGGGCCTCAAAACCAATATTTCGTGGTCCAGTGATGTTTGGGCCAAAAATAAGTTGGAATCCAATATTATATTGGGCCAGCGCACTTTCTTCAAGTAAATGGACCACAATTTGCTCTGAATCCGCGGGCATCCAAAATCCGATTCGACATTAAACCAATACATTCGGATCAATTTCGGATCGGATGGGCGTACAAATCCACTTATTTAATACTAAAAAAATCAGAATACTATCTGATCTAATTTCAACTCATAGAATCAGATTGGGACTATTCTTATGAACCTGAATTCGATCTAAAATCTGAATTGTCACTTCTAAAAGACCTCTCACGAGTGCATAACTAATTTCAATCTACTCAACAAAGGTGGATGAATGATGATCTCCAAAATTGGGGCTAAAGGTCTTTGCTTTGGCCATCATCAAGTTGCATAACCGTTGGTGGGTTTGGATAATTAAACAAATGAATTATGGTCTTAAAATGGGTTTAGTGTGGCTCCTTCTTTTGGCCTGTAGCTCCACTAAACTACCATATCAGCATGAATTAAGCACCAAATTAGATTCCATCAAACAAGCAAGACCCCACTGATTACAGGCAATATTATAATGAGTCAGTTGAGCAAGAAGAGAAGAGAAGAAAGCAAATCTCTAACATAATAACATAGATGAAAATGAAGAACACAGAAGGGATGAAGTTGGTTTTTCAAAGCAACCCAAATAAAGAAAGCCCATTAAATCACAAAATAAATTCCTCATTCCTCTGCCCAAATGTTCTAAAATAAGAAATCACTGAAAATGACAGAGAAACAGACATGTCAAAGCCCCATGTGCATCTCTGCAACACCAGCTATAGTTAATTGCTAGTTACTGCTAATGCTATAATTAAAATCACAGTAGCTAGCTAGCTCAGAGCTCAGCTAACCCAGATTCAGAAGTCAGACTTGCAGACAAAAAACCCAACCAATCCTCTTTAACATGTCTTACACAAACCTGGCACTTCATAGAAACCAAGTAACCAACCGCAGTTTCCATATTATCAGAAACTGCACTCACACAACACTTGCACAGCACAACACATTAAAAACCAAGAAAAGAACCAATCCTTCCCTGTCCTATCAGAAAAAAAACATACTATTCTTGGCTTCGCATCCTAAAGTGGAAACAAAAACCTTCTTGTATTGGGTAATTATAACATAAATTCCTTCCCTTCTCGTCTCATCATCGTCTACAAGAAACAGAACAAAACAGAGTGCTCTGCTCCGTGACATAACATAAAGTCAATTTAGCTTATTATAAGAAAGATCAGAGCCAAGATCGATGTTTCATCAATTTTCCTTATAAAGAAAGGGTTGAAAAACAAACCCCACCGTGTACTCTGGAGGAACCGTCGGTGTCACAATGTGGGCTACAAGTTATAACACCAGGCCAAGACAAACAGGTCTTTCTAGGGTTTTGAATTGTATTGGATTGTTGCTGGCTCGGTACCAAATTAAAGTAAGAACAAAGGACCCGTGAATAGTGGCATTGATGTGATGTTGTTTCTTTAAGATTAAATAATAAAAACGATGAAGTCTATAGACTTGTTCTTGTTCATATCAGAAATGCATGGCTTGTGATTGAGATTTTATGAATAATTAATTTGTTGTTACATTTTCTATGAATCAATGAGATTTTATAAATGTTAGGGTTTGCTTAACCTCCATTGAAAACACCAACAGACAACAGTCAAGTCCATGCATTCCTCTTGTGTTTAAAGTACGAGATCTCAGAAAAACTTGCTGTTAACTTATGGTATACTGTGTGTGTGAACAAGAAAAAGAAAAAAAGGGTTATGTATCATTGTCTTGTACACCATCATCATCAGCTACACTAAGCAAAAGATTGTTTTAGATTTCAATTTCTACACACTTTTTTAATAAACAGTCATGATGTAGATAGAAATTAGATCACTGCTTTGTCATGCATTAGCTTAGCTTTTTGTATCTTTTTATAGTAACAATACATCTATTTAAGAGGTGGTTTCACTGCACTTTTACAAGTTTTAGAGGCTTCTTTTCTTAATTCTCATATCATCCACCACATGCAATAATATTATTGTTCTTAATGAAATGCTGAAACAGAATAAATGCATGGCAACACAACAATTTAATAAGCTCTTTCTCTCTCTCTCTCCTTTTCATTACATTCCCACTGGGATTTCAGTTTCTTACATGCAAGAAGCATTTTCTTGATTTTACAAGAAGATCAAGATTCAAGATCAGCAATAGTAAAACATAAACAAGTTAACTAATTTAATCAAAGACCAGTACTACTTAATTAATTCTCTACTACTAGTTGACCTGTGGTGGGTCATGGCCAAGCCTTAGCTCAAGATCCAAGTCTTCCATGGAGCTTGCCTTGAAACCGATCATCTCTGCAGCTTGAAAACACGGCTTCAGTGAGAACTGAAGTGATGACGACGAAGACGATGAAACAGCAAGCTTTGCTCTCTTGCAGCCCATGATCATGGACTGATCATCTCCAGCACGTGAGCAATTCAATCCGACAGACAAATCAGTTTCTATGTCATCATCATGACCTCTTCTTGAAGATGAGGAGGAGACAAAAGCATGAAGATGATGATAAGTATCACTAGGGTTTTCATGAGTAGTTGATGACAAAGCCAGAGCTGAAACCCTAGGAGGAGAGAGAGGTGATGTTGATGATGATGATGCCACAAGAGCATTAGCTGTAGAAGAATTGTGGTCGTGTGGGCTTAGAGATTGTTTAAGCCTAGCTCGATCCCTCCTGTGGACATTCATGTGACCACCTAGGGCTTGAGCTGACCTGAATTCTCTTTTGCAGAAGCTACAAGAATAAGATCTTGGAGGCCACATGATGGATCCTCCAAGAGTCCCCGCCGCGTCTTCTGCGAAAGCTCTCTCCTCCCAGGAACTATCGCTACGTGCCTGTAAATGCAATGACTTGTTGTTGTTGAGAATGTGTTGCTTCTTCTTCATCAGCATCCAGTAATGAGCAGTTGCTTGCTCCATTGTTGCAGCTGTGATGTTTCTATGGCAAAGTGGAGTGAATATATATAGATGAAATGAGGTTTTCTAATAACTGAGTTGAGAGAATCAATGAAGAAGAAGAAAAAGGTGAGATGAAAGAGTCTGAAAACTAGCTTTTTTCTGCTTCTTCCTCTGGCTTTTTGAGTGAAGCTACTCTCTTGGTTTTTTGCTGGGTTTGATAAACAGTCTTTGTTAATGGTGTTTTTTGGGCAATATTTTTTTGGGGTAGCTATGGGGGGTCCATTTATATTGTGTACCAGAGATCCAATGGTTGCAATTAATGTAAAAGCTGAAGAGAGAAGAAGAAAATATGAACAATGGTATGATCCAGTGGCTGTACTTGTGCTAGCTAGTAGCTACCAAACCTTTCATGGCCTTATCTAACTTATTAATATTGTAACATGCATGGAATAGAAAGAGAATGAACAAGAAGACAAGCACTTGTGACTGTGAGGATTGATCTTAATATAATCCACTAGATGATTATAAGAGTACTCTAGCTTCCATTTGCGAGTGACAATGGCGGAGTCAGTCGTCGATAGTGAAATCAACTTTGTAATTTAAAATGTGTGAAATTAGTCATTTATCATCGAACATAGTATCAACGTCAGTTAATCTACCATTTAACATTTATTATATATTAAATTAAGATGGACTCTTGTCTACTACAGTTTACCCTTTTCTTCGTCACTGTGCATGCATGAGTTCTTTAAATTATTCTTTCTAGCATAGTAATTTGTTTAAACACGTTTATATGAGTAAACTTTAAGACTAATGACTATGAAAATTACATGTATATATATGATACTCTTAAATGATGATTGACTATAGAAGAGACTTGGACTCAGAAAAAAATAATAGGGCAAATTGTCATATACTGCTAGATTCTACCTAAAATGTCTTCATTCTCAACTTGTGGAAGAAGCCTATTGGAATAGAAACAGAATGCCAATTCAAAATTCATGACTTGATGATTACAAAACAACAAATAAATTGGTTTTAAATTGGACTTTTTAATCTATATTGTGAGATTGATAATGAGGGATGATTAATTAGTTAAATATATTGGCCGACTGAACAGAAAAATTATGAAGAATTGCACAGGGTCATATTAGGTTTGACATGACACTCGATGACTTGATTGATAGTATATATTGTATTGATATATTGTAGAATTATTGTTCTTGTTTTTTTCTTTTCTACTTGAAGATACGAATTTATAAGGTGACATATACATACAAGTATACATGCATATTGAAGAGACATTTACATTGTATTGTCTGTATTATCATTGCAAATGAGAGAAGAAAATAAAAATAGTTATCATATACATATATTTCGAAAAAACTTTTCGAAAGTTTATAAAACAAAATTCTTGCATTAATATCCTTACAAGTTGAAGGCAATTTCTAATTTCTCATTTACAAAACAAGTCGCCAATAATGTTTATCAGATTTTTGTAAAGGAAATTTTCTATAGAAAATAATTATGCTTAGGCTATAAGTTTTGGTCCCTAAACTAAACCCAACAACCATCTCAATTTGTACCCCACCAACAAAAACCCTAGTTTTCTCTCTAAACTCGTGGCCTATTCCCGCCTTGTGCGTGCGGCAGTCTTGTAGTTCCGGCAGCGGTGGAGTGCAGTCGACGTGATCGTCGACAGACGTTGGCAGGTGGTTCGGAGCGTGGTATGTGAAACGAGAGTGCGGAGTACAGGTGCTGGCTTTCCGGGACTGGAGTGATCGGATCGTGCAGGGATCTGAACGTGGAACGTCGGCAATACGTCAGGCGGCCGTCGGCCTGTGTAGGAGGCGATTGAAGGTAGGGGACGGGTGCGTGGAGGAGGTCAGCGGCGAAGCGGGGGGTCGAGCGTCGGGTAAGTGGCCGTGCGTGGAGTTGTCAGTGGTGAGTATGAGAGTGATTTGTTGGAACTCGAGGGGGCTGCGGAACCCGACTGCGGGTATGGCATTGAGGCAGGTGGTTCATGCTCGTCGTCCGCAACTGGTGTTTGTGGCCGAGACACAGTTTGGTCGGCCCCAGTTGGAACCGATCCGGGAGAGTCTGTGGATGGTGGGTTGCTTTGCGGTGGATGCAGGGGCTCGAGACAGAAAAGAGGAAGGTGTGGGGAGTTCA
>JAYMTH010002130.1:0-13180 GCA_036897465.1 Pelargonium australe
TGTTGCTTCTCGGGTTGTCTTTAAGCTCCCGAAACTCTTCCAAAGCCATCCTCGATCCTTCCAAAATCCCTAAAACAAGTATAAAAGGCCTGCAACACACTAAAATACTCGAAAACACATCAAATCTAATAAAGTAACATATAATAATATAAAACATGATAAATCGGAACAAATAAGAGATAAAAGCGGGAATAAAACATAATAAATATTCATCTAAATGTGCACGTGTCACCCGTCCCTTATTATATATATAAAAAAGTATATGGTTTAAACTAAGTCAACAACAAGATGGTTGATAAAAATAAGAGAGCCGAAACCGAGATTGTGACATTTCGTTAAAAAGTTATATCCACCATATCGTTTCGCTCTTGTAAATTCATTAAGCTAAGTCAAACCAATCAAGTTGTGACAATGATTAAAATTTCACTCATACTCATCATAAGGAATTTGCGGAAGCAGATTTTTCCGTTGGATCCAAATTCTTAATAGGTGTTTTAACTTAATTTAAAATAGAAGTGACAATTCGAATTTCATATATAATTTGTTGGAATCATATCTGATTTCAAATTTTAGTCTAAAATTTTGAAATTTGTGCATATTTCTAGACATGAGCCATCCATATTTGTGCATATTTCATGCTCTTTGTCCCTTTCTTTTGAAGAAATGTAACTTAAATGGGCCCTAAACCCATTCACAAATTGGGCTTTAAGTTGATCTTGGGTGCGCCCATATAATGATCTTAGAATAACCCGCTAAACATTTGATAATAGTTGA
This sequence comes from Pelargonium australe, assembly GCA_036897465.1. Classification (NCBI taxonomy): domain Eukaryota; kingdom Viridiplantae; phylum Streptophyta; class Magnoliopsida; order Geraniales; family Geraniaceae; genus Pelargonium; species Pelargonium australe. The sequence goes on from JAYMTH010002130.1 coordinate 775, forward strand.
CCGTTAATTAATGTTGAATGAAATTAATCAATAACGTTTATAAAACGTAATTTACTTAGAATTGATAGTTCAAATGCGAATTTGTGAGCACCTGAAAATTGACGCTTGACTTTCAGTAGTTTGGGACAGCTACTGTTACTCATAGAAACAAGAGAAAATGGCATTTTCAAGAGGAAAAAGAAGAACACTATTCAATGATACAAGGTGACAATTCCTTTGTCAAGCTTAGGGATGTTAATTTCGCCCGAACTCGACGAGAACCCGAAGCCTCCGACCCGAAAGGTTCGAATATAGGGATTGATTTTCGAGCTATATTATAAAATTGACATGTGTAAGGAAAATTAATTAATCACATGAAAAATGTCCAGCAATTTAATGAGTTCTTGAAGACTGTGGTCTGTGGATGAATTAAAATACATAGACTGTTGCTTCAAACTTAGGGCACTCAGTAATTTACAATTTGCATATTCTACTGTCCTAGAAACCAAGAACCTTAATCTGAGCAGTGACCAACCAAAGTCAATGATCTCCAAAAAAAAAAAAAAAAAAAAAAAAATTACTAAATGAAATTAACAATTGTTGAAACTTTATAGTATATATTATAAAGTTGTTTCGAATATGTCTCATATTTATTATCGCTGTCAAATCGAACTGACGTGATAATTTTTTCAGAAGAACATTTGTGGACATGACGACCATATGATGCTTAATTTAGTTATATTTACTTATGAGACCGATTTGAAACTAAATTGCATAAATAAAATATGTGGTCGCCAAGTCAATTTTGTTCAATTTGATCTCTCAACGAGTCAAGTTTTGGTCGAACCAGAAAACCAATTTAATCCATGGAAACAGTGTACTACTTCCATTTTTCTAAATTTGATAAAGCTGTGGGAATATTAATGAGTGACATGCACATTGTACCAACCACTTTTATGTACATTCTCAATTTAGTAAAATAATGTACCACTCTTTTTCCACATAAAGAATTCAAGAAACTCACTTCCTTTACTCAAAATAAAACCTCAGATTAAGCCAAAGCTGTCGGTAGAGCCACTGCTCTGACTTTCACTACTCACTCAACTCCACTGAGCTTAGCTCAAAAGCTTCAAGCTTTAATGGCTTCCACACTGTTCCCTCTCATCTTCTTTGCCAGAATCTCAGGTCTTGTTGTTGCATTTTTGGTTCTTCTCTGGGCTCTTGGCTTCAAATCCAGCTTCCTCCCTCTAAATTCCTCCCACGAAGACCTCATTTATGCTGTAATTTCATTTCTTTTTCTTTTTTCCCCAAAACCCACAATTTGTTTTGCTTTTTTGAGTGATAAAAATGCTAACTTTATTGCTATTTTGTGGTTTTTTTTCTTCAGGCTCTGCATCCTCTGCTGATGGTGATTGGGTTCATAGTGACCAGTGGAGAAGGTAATGAGAGAACCCAGATGAGAGAAGGGCAAAAAGGTCATTTTTTGGCAATTGGGTTTTGTAATTTGAGTGTTTTTTTTGCTTGTTTGCAGCTATTTTGGTGCACAAATGGTTGCCTGGTTCAAGGAATTTGAAGAAATCAGTGCATTTGAGTCTTCAAGGTGTGGCTTTGGCTTGTGGGATCTTTGGGATTTGGACTAAGTTTCATGGAAATGATGGCATTGTGGCCAATTTCTACAGTCTCCATTCTTGGATGGGTTTGATCTGTATCTCCTTGTTTGGTGCTCAGGTTTGTTCCTTAATTTGCTAATCACAATGTGTTCTTGTTTTTCAAAAAAAAAAACATCATGTTCTTGGTCTGAAGAAACTTGGGTTCTTGCACATCTTTGCCTTTATGAATAGCATTATAGTGTTTCACTATTGTATTGTGGTCCCTTTATTGTCCTCACCATTAGTTTCATAAACTATACTTATTGAAAACATACAAAACTGCGTTATTGTTTCAATTATGATATTGTTGTCCTTAAGTGTATAGTATAGGAGGAGGGTTACATTTTTACTAATGTGAGATTCGGCGTAAATTCGGGTTTAAGTAACCCGTTTTAATGTGAAAATGAGGTAATGTTGTGTGTGTAAATAATGTTCCTCGTATCCTACTGTGGTGGGAGTCTCGTGCATTGAGCCGCACTTTCTAGTTAAGATAAAATACTTATGCGTTACCTGAAATGTCTTTTTTTTAAGAGTTAGTCCATATAGTAATACAAAGTCTATCTTAAACCCTAGACTAGGCGAAATTGCAGTTCATGCATATTGCATTGTTTGGTAATTGAGCCGCGATTTTGTGACATTGTGTTCATTTGTATGGTGTAGTGGTTGATGGGTTTCTTGAGCTTTTGGCATCGAGGAGAGGTACGAACAGTGAGATTGAGCGTGTTGCCGTGGCACATCTTCCTCGGACTTTACACCTATGGCTTGGCTGTGGCCACCGCAGAAACAGGTCTTCTCGAGAAATTGACTTTTTTGCAGACGAACCGAAATGTCTCCAAACACTCCCCCGAGTCCATGGTTGTCAACAGTCTAGGGCTCGGGTTAGCTCTGCTAAGTGGAATTGTAATATTAGCTGCCATTTCTCCAAAGTACCAACCTCACCAAAACAAGCAAAGGTACTCTGATACCAAGTGTTTTACTTCTTGATTGATAGGGTTCAATTCATGGATGTGAAAAAAGATCGGTTTGGCCTTTGTGTGTGTGTGTATATATATGTACGGAAATTGTGTTGTTTTAGCTTTTCTTGAGGCTTTTTAAAGGGTTGATGATGAGGTTGTTTAAGTGTCGACTATTACGATCTTGCAACATTACGTGTCCCAATAGCCAATGTAACACAAATTGACATGCTACAGCAGATAAAGAAGGGTAAAAAATAGTTTAATGCAAAAGTAAAATACGTTCAAAACCCTAATTAGGGAATGAATCCGAAATTAGTGTTAGTTCGGAAGAGACAAAACCATTTCATACGAATTTGAAACCCCCGACTACTAATCTGAATTGTCGGCTTTGTTATTATTTAATACCTAACTAAAAGTTTTGATAAATTCACATGTGCTCAAAAACCGAATTTGTATATATGAGGGTCGAGAAAACTCACACAAAATCTCACATTGTAAATGTAAGCCTAAAAATATAGCGAGTTCTGGTGATGTCCTTTTGAACGTGGTTATATGTCATTTGGGTCTCTGCAACTATCACATTCACCCAACAATTTGTCTCGACTTGACAATTTGAACCTAAACCCTGTAGAATGTATGCCCCGGCGTATTATAGTTTCGGGTATGATAAAATGGACTCGACCAAATTTCAAGTTGGGTTGAATTTATCGCTATTGATATGTGGGATGAGATGGCTAAGCACACATGAACCCGCACTCTTTTTGAGTTAGATTTGTTTAGACATTCTCAACTCGAAAACTTTCTTCCACTAATATGAATTTTTAGATCGGGTCCAAAAAATTCACACAAAGTCGCACAGTGTTAGTTTCAATCTCACTCAGTCTCAGATCAAAACCAATCACTAGCACCGTAACAATTCGAGCTCAGTTCAGATTCTCCAATGTATTCAGCTACTGCTTCTGATCTCATATCACTCCCCAACCCAAAACTCTAATTTCAATTTCATCAAATTTCCAATCCCCATGCTCGCAACAATGCCCTCGTCTTTATCTCCCACCAACATTCCCTTGCTTTTTCTCCGCCGCCGTAATGCGACGCCGTTTTGCAGCTCGCCGATCGGAAACTCCAGCAGGTTCTCGGCGTCGACGAACCACCGGTTCATCATTTGGGAAAAATTCGAGCAGGATTTGAGGTTTAAATATGGAATTGATTTCCATGTTTAATTGCCGAGCTCAGTAGCGTGAGCTTGTTACCGAGCGGGACAATAAAGTAGTTGGACTTAGACACTATTTCCAAACAGATTGGGCCTCCACGAGCATATGTTGGCCCGCTCATTCCAAGTCGAGAGTGACCCGTGGGCCTCAAATAAAGGCAAAAGCCGGGTTCCTGCGGGCCCGTAAAGGGGATCGTACTCGTATCCGGCTCTCCTTGGTGGGCGTAAACAGGTCAATTCCGGATCCAACCCATTGTCGACATGGTGCGGTCTTTGGACAACTACTTTTGTAATTCGGAATCGTCTCGTTCTCATGAAAGCATGAATATCTGTCATTGCATTTAACTCTATCAACGCTTGATTGTTCGCGTAAACGGGTCAATTTCGGATCCAACCTATTGTCGACGTAGTGCGGTCTTTGGACAACTACTTTTGTAATTCGGAATCGTCTCGTTCTCATGAGAGCATGAAAAACCGTCATTGCATTTAACTCTATCAGCACTCGATTGTTCTCGGAGTCCTAAAAAATACATCTTTTAGAATTATGAAATAATTTATAAATATAAGAACTTATAAAGTTTATGAACAAATATAACGAGAAATTGTCACAACATTTCAATTGAATTGTATCTACCCAAATAAATTCAAAAGAACGGTATGTATCTACTGGTATTATTTTCACCTTCTATATTTTGGACACCATTTTAACCGTTAACTTGTAATGTTTTAACCGTTAGTTCCAATCTCAAAACCCAAACCCAACCAGACCAAAACCAATCACTACCACCGTAACAACTCGAGTTCAGTTCCAGATTCTCCAATGTCTTCCGTTATTGTTTCTGATCTCACATCACTCCACAATCCAAAACCCTAATTTCAATTTCATCAATTTCTCATTTCCCATGCTCGCAACAATGCCCTCATCTCTATCTCCCACCAACACTCCCTCATTTTTTCTCCGACGCCATAATGCGACTCGATTTTGCAGCTCTCCGACCTTCTTTCTCGCTGCTCAGAGACACAAAAACCTCTCTTTGTGTCTCTCCGCTTCTGTTGCCGATCGAAACCTCCAGCACTCGTGGTCCTCGCCGGAAGAGAACCCCGTCGATGGATATGGAGGTTGGGCCATCGACGACCCACCTGTTCAGAGGAAAAAGAAAGGTTCTGTTTTTGTCATTTTTCTTTTTGGTCTCAATTTGGTGAAGAAACCCTAATTTGGTCCGATGGTAGTTGAATTTTGATTTTTTTTTTTTTTTGAGCTTTTGCTGTGCAGAACAGCCTACATTTTTAATTGCGGGTATTGGGACCTCAGTAGCTGTTTTGGTTGCTGTTTTTGCTCAATTTTCGCTCTCTGGTAAAGGTTTGTCATTGAATTGAGCTTTTGGGTTCTTGAGTTGATTCCTAAATTTGCTATAAAGAACTGAACTTTTCAATTGGGCAGTTTTATGTGTAATGGTAATCTGTGGAATTGGTGTTTGTTTAAGTGTGTGCATTGAATTTGCAGGGTTTAAGTTTCGGCTCGGTAGTCCTTTTCAATCCTTGCATGGGACTGTAAATAGAAATGAAGGCGAAGTTGTTCAGATTTCGGACTCTGGTGAATTTGATGGGAATGGTTCTGTGCCTGAGGCAGTTAGTGACACTCTCATTTCAGGTACAATATTACACTGTTCTTGAAATGGGCTCTACATTCAAATCTTGGCGTATTAACAAACATTTGTTTATGTTTTCATTGTTCCGACTTTGATTTGATCAATAAAAGTTTGGTAAAATGTTTTTTGTGTGTGCTTTTTGCCTTGTACAATTTGGCATCTGTAGAGAGGCTTGAGCGTGTTATAATCCCGGTTGCTGTGGATTCTACTCAACAGGAAGCTCTTGCAGTTTTTAAGAAATTGAAGGTTAGATGTTAACCTAATATACATATGATCAATATTTTGTATCTTCTGCTTTGGCTGTTTTATGATTGTACAGCATCGTTATTACTGGCATCTGCTTTTGTATGTAGTCCGGAAACCACCAGGATCCTTGTTCATGGATAAGAACAGGAGTAAGAAAATTTGAGCAATATATAATTGTATTTGGTAGTTAATATATTGTGGATTAGATGGGAGCATCCAGAATACCTTCTCGAATTTTATCGTTGGTTATTTGTAATCTTACTGACTCAAATTTCATATGCTTTTAGACATGAATGATTTGTATTCATATTTTAATTTTTGAAGTTTAGGTCTACTTCTGAGCATGATATTTCAACTGTAATTAAAATATACAGATAATTGAAGAAGACATCAAGGCGGTTGAATTGTGCACTAGAAGGGAATATGCAAGATGGCTAGTCCGAATAAATTCATTATTGGAAAGGTAGGAACGATTCACGTGCCAAGACATTGATAGTAATGTTTGTTCATATTACTGTGAATTCTCTGGTATTCTCAGCGATTCTTTTCCGGGCTATAGGAACCCAAGACACAAGATTGTTCCGAGCATTCCAGTCTCGGGGTCAATAATTTCTGCATTTGATGATGTGAGTGTTGACGATCCTGATTTTGGTTCCATCCAAGGTGAGGTCCAATCTCAATGTTTGCATATAAATCTTGCTGTATTTGAAATACGCAAAAGTTGAGGGTTTGTTCTTTAATTTGCAATCAAGCCATAGCAGAGGCTGGTCTAATTCCAAGCAAGCTGTCGCGGAAGAACTCAAGTTCTGATGGTTCAGGAGATGAAGGAAGCGTTTTCTTTTTTCCCGAAAGGTTTGTCTTGAGCACATACTTTCTCTGTATGTTTTAGAATTTTAGTTGATTGAAATAGAACTGGCGCTGCAGGTTTATCTCTCGACAGGATATGATAAATTGGAAAGTCCAGTTAGAGTATGACATATGTCCCGAAATATTGGAACAGGTAAAAACATTTCAAATATAAATTTCAATTGGCGCTGTTTATTGAAAGATTCATTGAAACTCATAAAAGTGATGATTCAGAAGTCTTTCATAGCATTTATAAATCTGACTTGTTTACAGTTCAGATATCAAGAACAAAAGTGACCTTTATGGATGTGAAGGATATCAGTTCAGATGCGTCACCCCAGCTTTTCATGGACATGTTGGCTGGGGACAAAAGCATACTCAGAAAAGTTTTTGGTCTCTCTCTCTCTCTCTATATATATATATATGTGTGTGGGTGTGTGTTTGTGTGTGTGTGTGTGTGTAAGCAATTAAATACAATGTGTTTCTTTTACTTAGTACCTTAGCAAATATTGTTATGGAAATACTGAAAAGGGAGCCGATCAGCTGACTTATAATAATCTTTAGGGGTAATTATGGAATACTGCCCAATTATAATGTCCCAACTTTTTTATTATCATAACATATGCACCTAGTATGTTTTCGCTATGTATGTAAACCATCAATTTTAGTGGAGAAATTCATTATATCTTGTTATGTGCTTTGCACATCACATTCTGTTATTTTTTAAATTACCATAATATCCTTTTAACCCTTTTAATCTCAAAAGAACCCTGACGTAATTTCCATTTCACTTTATTTTCTTCCATTTTCTCAATTTCTCTCCAAAACTTATGGATTCAGATATGCTATTTATGAGATTGGAGAATACCATGTGCGAAGTACGTAATGAAAGAGAATGAATTCTCCATTCAAATTGTTGATTTGCTGAGTGAAAACATATGGTGTGTGAATGTAGTTATGTGTTTTGGGACCATAGCGGAGTAGTGATTCATAATTACTCATAATATTTATCATAAGTAAACCTCAATAACTATTATTTGCATTAGTGGCTTATTCAAACCCCGACTTGATGGTATAGGACAGAGCAAGCGGTTTCAACCAAGCCTACCTTCCACAAAAGGACAAGCGGCAGTGACCCTGATGAGTGGCCGTATGGCGGAAGCGATTAATACTGAGTTATCGAGACTGGAAGCCGAGAGTTCTTCGAGGCTGGCGGAGATGGAAGAAATAAGGTCTGACTTACTTAGCAGAGGACTCATACAGAGGTTTTGGTACGAGAAACTGGAAGAAGAAAAGGCCCGTGGTATTGTAGTGGAGAGGGTTTGTCGGGAAGCACTGCAGGCACTGGAAGAGGAGAAGATTGTGAAAGAAAAGATTTTTTCCGAGCATTTGAAGGAGAAGTCAGCGATGGAATGTCAAAAGCAACTTCTGGTGAGTCTCAAAGAAGAAGTCGATGAAATGTCAGAAAGGCTTGCGAGTGAGACAACTTTGTATATTTCCGAGCAGCGTGATTTACGACGAATGGTTAGTATTTTGGAGACCAGGCTGGAAGAACTTCTTGATAGAAAATCTGTAGTGAGCGCTAAGAAGGAAGCCATCCAGATTCTTAGGTAATTACTATAGCTTCTTAATCTTTCTAATATTCTTGTCAACCCTTGTGTCTCAAAATGAGTGTCCAATTTCTTTCTAGTTAATTTGTTGGGCATGAGTTACCATCAATAACCCTATGATAACCATATGTGTTGTGCGCGCGCGTGTGCGTGTTTCATTTGGAACTTATGGTGGTAAAGGATACTTGTTATGTGAATGATTGAATCTAGCTTGACAATTTAGAAACATTCATCAACATCACCATATTATTTTATGAGCCCTGGCACAATGGTAAGGTTGCTGCCTTGTGACCTTGAGGCAACGGGTTCCGTTCAGGGAAGCAACCTCTTTGCAAAGAAGCGGTAAGTTTGCATGTCCTTGTGCAGACTTCACAATGGTTAGAGTCTCATCCACCAGACCTCCCTTGGTAATGTTAGTGTGGAATTTAACTATTTCATCATATTATGATAATGTCATTCTTGTCCAGTGGTTCTAAGTAGAATACATCATGAAGATTATAGAGTATTGCTCTTCAGAAGTTCTCGGACATCTAGATCTCTAATTTAGTAATTCACATATCTTTTATACGTTTAGTTTTCAAACTACTATGTTCAAATAAACCAAATTTGCACGCCTTAGCCCGAGATAGAATAGTGAATTGTAGCTAGCTTTCCACTTCTGAGTGAACGTTACATGATATTAGCAGTCTTTAAAGTAAGTTAGTTTAGTTCGTAGTTTTCTAAAAGCTTACAAGCCATAGCTTTGTTTTGCTAGAAAAGTAAATGATAGTTGTGCAAGTCTTATATTTCTGACTAGTGCGTGCAAATGTATGCAGATCCTGGGTAGAGGATGAAGCAAGGAAAAGCCAAGCCCGCGCCAAAGTGCTTGAAGAGGTTGGACGAAGGTGGAAATGGGATGACCAAACCCGAACACCCTAGTTCTTTTGAAAACTATAAATTACAAATATGTTTGGTCGAACAAATGTTGCCTGAGGATTGAAATTACGATTTGCAGCATATTAATCCCTTGTCGGGAGCTTAAGTAAGTCTATTAGGAATTTATGATAACAAATTGGTTGTTGAGAATGTTGTTTAAAGCAATCACCTTCTTTGATGGTTTGAGAGAAAAATGTAAGAGAGATAATGTAGTGAAAGTTGTTACTTTGCATAGTTACATTTTGTACACTGAAGAAAAGTTTGGGTAAAGAAAATTTGTCTTGGGTAGTTTGAGCATTAACATAGTGTTACTTCGAGTATGATGTACAATTGTTGTTATATATAAAAAGCAATAACACGATATGTTTAACAAGTAAACTATACGAGTCGTGTTGACACGGCGTGATACAAAATGATTTGATACAAATTACACAACCCACTACATTTTGCACGATGAAACCAACGTGTTTCACACGATACTATCTAACACATTTGATATATTATTAGAACTAATTTACAATTATACTCTTGGGTATGTATGTATTTTGGAGGCTCAACACTAACACGATCCGATATTAGAGGACGTGGAAGTCCATAGGCTGTTTGAACTCAAATCAGTTTTTGAATTTTCAAACCCGACCTGAAACCCGTACTGTCAACTTTAGTAGTTGAGTTCGTTCAACAAGGGGTAAGATGGTAATTTCAAGTACACAACTTTTCCTGGTTATAACGTTTGAATTAGTTTATAATTTGGCCAAACCAATCGATCTGTTTTACTAATTATAAATTTATGAGTCAACAGTTTCTTAACTTAAGAAACAGTTCAAAACTAAACTCATCCGTTAACGATAAAATAATTTGTTTGTACTTACTTGTCTTTAACGGTAAATTATCTATTAATGTTAATAATTTTGTCCATAAATTATAAGTTCAGAATTTAAATTCAATTACCGCCAAATGCAAAACCCATTTGGCGCCTAAAACCCTAATTCTCGCAGAGTCGTCTTCTTCGCTTCGCTTCTGCTCTGTGCGTCGGAATCGGAAAATTCTTCTCCGATATTCGACCGATTGACGCTTCTGATTCATCGCTCATTTTCTCAGATTTACGGTAGGTACGTATTTCCCATTTTGCTCTCATAATAGCTTTCATCTTCCACTTTTTCGATTAATTTAAGCATTTATCTTTATTCCTTCTACATCCGTCGAAAATTCATCATCGTTAAGTTATGTTACTGGCAACATTAATTAAATCTGATTCGTATTTTCCCTCAAAATAGTGCCAATTTTTACTTATTCGGCCATGGATTGATAAGTAGTTTGTGCGACTGTAGAATATACTTATCAATTCAACGACTTCTACGATAAATTTTCGTGTGAGGTTTAAAAAATCTGGAAAGTAATTTCGATTTTCCAGACTTTCCAGATAATTGTTAGGTTAGGTTACTGGCAATATTAATTTCTCCAGTTTCTCTTTCTGGTCTTTCCAGTGAACTGTAGAAGATGGGTTTAATTATCAAATCTGGAACGTAATTTCAATTTTCTGGGTAATTTTGAGTCTCATTAAAAATTTACCATATTTTGCTGAATTTCTGTAATGATCCGAACTTCCAAAATTACACCCTTTTTTTCCTTCTTATTTTTGGGTTTATTGTACTGATTGACATGTGGAAAGAAAAAAAAAACACCCCCCAAAAAAAATATCTTTATCTGGAAACAGCCAGGCAATATATGAGTACTCTATGAACCACTGAATTTGTGGATAATACCTTTGTCTGCTATAGCATCTCTGGAGCCCACCAAATTCATGAACCCCAGAAATTATTGTGAATATTATTATTTTCTTATACATATATTTTATTTTCTATTTAATTGTCAAGTTCACACCAAGAAATTCCTCGGCCAATCACTGCCTGTCATTCTCTCTGATCCTTCACAAGTGTTCGGTTTGCCAGTCTCCTACTAATCTTATCTATAAACTTTACTTCGGTCCTCTTATCTTTTATCTGCAGTTTAACTCTTGAGATTTACACCCATGGAGTTAGAGGGTGTTGGATTAGTTCATAATTTGGTCAAATCAAATTATATTTTGCTTACCATTTGAAAAATAAAAAGTTAGGTAGCCAAAGTTTTTTATTTTAATGACCATAATATGAAAAATAAGAAACTGGTTTGAGAAAGTAGATATCTTTATTTTCCTTAATGTTGGGTTGTTGTAACTAAACAACTTATTACTTCTATGATACTCTATGCAGCTGTTTTTTAATGTATGGAAGGTTATGCAAATTGCATACAATATGTTATGTGTGCAAAAATCATATATATTCAGACATTATTTTTATCCAAAAATGAGTACACAAGAAAACACAGGGTATAAAGTGGGGACAAATAAGGCTAACTTGAAGATTAGACGTGAATCCTCATAAAGTTTGTTTTGCTTTGCTTTTGCTTGGCAATCAAATGGGTGGCTTTTTCTTTACTTGGAACCTTACAGCCTACTTTTTCTAAATATTGCCAATATAGAAGGAAATTGAGTGTTCCTAATAAACCTGTGCTTTGAACTGGACCTACATAAAATTTGTCCCTTCTTGACAGCAAAAACATCATTTTATCTGGACCATTGATCCCATTTTTTCTATTGCATTTCTCCAATTAAAATTAGATTACTAGTGGTTGATCTGTTGAATTATGTTGTGATTTGTCTTGCTTGATTGCTTAAGTGGGAGTATTCAATGGACAGGCACCTACAAACTTGCTGGATAAGGTCCAGAAACAAGTAGATTTACTGTTGCTGGTCTCTTTCAGTCTTGGTTTCCATGCTGTGCCCAGTTTTAACTGTAAAATTCTTCTGAACAAAAGTGGACCTGCTATAAAACCTACCCAGTTGTAAGTGGTCAATCTTATTGCCCAATTGGATAAAAACTGGCCACTAGTTATTGGTGGTTGCTCTATCTCTCACCATGAAGAGCTGGTGTTGAATCCTGGGTATCAGAAACTTTGTGTTGATAAGATGATATCTCAGTTTAGATATGTTTAATTGGTTCTATACCATATCAAGCTTTGCAGTTCCAGATGACTTGATTCATTGGTGATGGGGTCCGGAGAAAATGGGTAGCAGGGTGTTTGGAATTGGCTAATCTCATTAGATGTGTGGAAGGCTAAGATTATCCTATCAACAAAATCTACATGGTAGTCAGGGTAGGCTTCCTGGTTGCTGCTTCAATTGCAGCCTATGCAGTTAAGCAGCTTAATGTCAAAAAATCTTCATCATCGAAGTCTTTAATCAAGCCTCCAGGTACGTATTGCTGCCATACATCTTCCTCAGTCATATATATATATATATATA
>JAYMTH010002131.1:0-13179 GCA_036897465.1 Pelargonium australe
AAAATAATAATAATATTGTTATTAGTATTCTTATCTTTCTTTTCTTCAAATGACACAAATGCTCATCACAAACTCAAATATTCACTGATTTTTTTGGTATTAATTTTGATTTTTCCGTTTGAGCTTCTTGTCCGATCTCATTCTTAGGGCGAGGATTCTCATTATACTTTTATTTTAACCATCAGATTATTTATATAAAAGGTACTGCTCGTTTATCAAAATTTTAAAATAAATATAACTTCATAATTTTGCTATAAAGGAAAAAGTAAATCTTTTATATATATTCATACATATACATAAGTCAAATTATTTGATAAAATATAGTTAGAATGTGCTATAAAATAAATAAAATGACATGTTATTGAAAACAATTAATTATATATTAAATTGAGGGTCGGTTATCTTTTTAATTTTATCAAATTTTTGCAATTTATTAGATTTGAGGGTAGGTACAAGAGTCAACTCAGTGCAATATGTTAGTTTGAGAGTTGACTCTCTCAAATATGATACGAGTTTTGAATACTCGCACGTGCTTGTAAACTCATATAGAGCAAGCAAATCAAGTTTGATGTGATTGAGCTTTTTTAGTACGATATTAAAAAGCCTAACTCGAGTCTAAACTAATAGAAGCGCGGGATGTCAATTTTAATTCGGGTTTCAGGTGCTCATCTGCTCATGTAATACTAAGTTAGTCGATCTAACTGCGACATCACTGAAAACGATGCATGCGAGCGTGGATCTATACTAGTAAATTTTTAGAGTTGATTGTGATGAATCTAATTCACGAGAGGCCAACATGTAGTGAATATTTAACTAGATGATCATAATAATAATTTAGAAAAGAACACAAATTTTTAGCAACTTGTGAAATATAACAAAAACATGAGCAAAAAAGCTCATATTTCAAATCTTAGTTGAAAGCAAAAATAAAATAAAATAACTGAATATTTTTAAAGTTAATAAGATATTCAAAACGTCATTCGTATGACTTTAAAGTACAAAAGTACAAACTCCACACAAATCAAAACTTGGTCGTATTGTTCAATGACACATTTTACTTCATATGTGAATTCCAACTACGTCCATAAACAATATTGCGTGAGCTAAAATGTGTTTCATCTTAGGCCGTCACGCGTCACATTTATGAGTCCATTTAATTAACTTTTTAAATATCAATTTACTATTCTTTCCATTATAATTATTAGTAACTTTTTTTTTTTTTTTTTTTTGAGGTACACAATATGAGTTTAACTCTCCCCTATAAACTCAAATAACATACCTCATACCGCATGCAAGAAAACTCGAACTTGGGATCTTTATGAGAATCTGAAGCGCTTAACCGCTTGTCTTAACCTGCTTTGGTATTAGTAACTTGTTTTAACGATAAGTCGAAACTTATTTTCTCCAAATTCAATATTGACAAAGTATCATATTTAAATTTACCATTTCACCCATTTAGGATAGAGGTTAGTTATAACACTATATACAATTAAATATAATTTTATTTTTTGCTTAATAAAATATACAATTCTTTTATTCATAAGGGAGCAATATCATCCCAAAAAGTTATTAAAAAAAAAAATATATCATCTAAAAAAGATGGGACATGTGAATAAAATAATTTAAAGGTTCAAGATGTTCCATAAAAAAAGGGGAAAGAAAAAAGTTTAGTGCTAAATTTATTCCAAAAAGGAGAAAATAAATAATAAAAAAAGAGCACAAGAGAAAGTATGAACTGGATTATTAATTGAAATAGAATATAAAAAATGAATTACAAGTTGTTCTAGGTTCAAATCGTATTCACTGAATGGAGAAAGTTTTTTTTTGATAAGCACGTCGTAACTTTTATATAATAACCCGAAGGTTGGAATAAAAGAACAAAACAAAGTGCACAAAAGCCTATTCAAAACAAAAGAATGGAGAAAGATTATGAAAATTTTTGTTGGTCGGTTGAACTTTTATTTTAAATATTTTGAATAAATGATGTATTAATTGGTCAACTCGTGTACGTCAATAGATCAATTAATAATGACTATGCATAAAAAAAAAACCTAACATAAATTAAAAAACATCGTGATCTAAGTAAAAAAGGCTTAAAATTGACGTTTTAATAATGGAAGAAAATTTGTTAGTGCATTCGAAACGAGTTCGCAGTCAAATTTTTTTTTTTACGCATTTACGTTGTCGTAGTCCGTCGAAATTGTTTTCTTGTATGAAGATTTTTCTATCTTGGACCATATTAATATTTGAGAACTTTTTGAATTTTGATAGTATTCTAATTTTATTTCCTATTAAAATTGAGATTTTGGGAATATAAATATTTGTAGTTAGTTCATTATTTTTGAGTTCAAATTTGCATTTTTATGTTGTCAAAAATGAAAATATAAAATTACATAACACAAATAAAAAAATATAAATCTTTCTAAATATATATATAAATTGGAGGGGCAAAAGAGGAATTTTATCCACAATGAATATACCTACCAAAAGACCAAGAACTCAACAGTGGCAAATATGCAAATACTTAAAAAAACAAGGCCTTCGTTGCAAATTACAAATATTATTTTTACTTAAATTTCACAATCAATCACTATCTTCTTCTTCTCCTTCCTCTGTCCATTTGCTTATAATTGAACATCACTTCTCTTCTTCCAGGTCAAGCCCAAGAGTCCAAGACCAATTTCTCCACAAATTCGTCAAAAATATCCAGTTTTCTCTCAGACCCATTTCAGCTCTCCACGATTCGAACCAGACCCAGAAAAAAATTGACATCTACACTCGCAATTACGCTCTCCAATCGGTGCCGAGATGGGTCGGTTTCAAGAGAGCCTCGGTGCGTTCCTAAACAACAGATGGCTCGTGTTCGTGGCCGCAATGTGGATACAATCCTGCGCCGGAATCGGGTACTTGTTCGGGAGCATCTCGCCGGTGATCAAGAGCTCCTTGAACTACAATCAGAAGCAGATTGCGAGGCTGGGTGTTGCTAAGGACCTCGGTGACAGTGTTGGGTTCTTGGCCGGGAGCTTGGTGGAGGTCTTGCCTCTGTGGGGTGCTCTGCTCGTCGGAGCTATGCAGAATTTTATTGGGTATGGATTGGTTTGGCTCGTCATTACCGGCCGAGCTCCGGTTTTGCCTTTGTGGGTGGTGAGTAACTACCGATCCAATTTCAAAACAAACTCTATTTTTTTTTTTTTCTTTTTTTTTTTTTTTTTTATTCGTATTGATTTGTGAAGCAAACTTGAATTTCTCTTCTGATAAGCTGGTGATTTTGTTAATCGATTGAGTTGAATTGATTTAACTAATTTTGCATGGCATATGTTTCCGATTTATCTGTTGTAACTTGATTTTTTCCCCCTGTCATTATCTTCGTATTTTCATGAAAAATTGTGGTTGTTGGTAATGGGTTGTTTAATCTCTATTTTTGGTTCTCTGAGTCTGGTGATTTCAGAGCTTATTTTCTATTTTGTTTTCTTTGTTAATACTATTGGATAATGTTTAAGATTAGTACTTTTAAATTTTTTTGAATGATATCATTCTGTGGTTCTTCATGTTTAGTATGGAATTTGAAGATTTATTTCTTCAAATGTTATTATTAGTTACTAATTCTTGTGTCTATTGTTCAGTCAAAATTGTAATATCATTTATTGGTTAATGGGATGTTCAGTTTCTATTTTTGGTTGTTTGAGAGTTTGAGTCCCCCATGATTTTGGGAGTAAAATTTCAATAATATTGTCTGTGTCAATATTATTGGATAATGTTTATGATTATCTTTATCATTTTCTTAATGATATGAATTTGGTATTCTTCTTCATCATTATTTTTTTTCCTTCTAGAGAAAAATGTTTAGTACTATGAATTTTTAGTGTTTTTCTACACCCAGATGTTATTATTAGTTTTACTAATTCTTGTGCTTATTATTCTGTTAACATTGTAAATAAAAATTGTAATGTCATTTTAATTAGTTGTTTTGCTATTCTCGGAAAAAAGTAATTTGGCTAGTTTTGGAGATCTGCTAAATTTGGTAATTTTGAGTTTCTCTGCATTTTGTGTGTGTACCATAAAATAATTTGAGATTCAAGATGATGTGGCTCACACTCAACTTTTCATCACTGAAATGTCATCTGTTTCTATTATTCACAGTTCGTTGATAGAAATAGAGAGAGGATTTCGGGTTCACTGGACTATCCATTTTCATGGTTTTATGATTTTCTTTTGCATTTACATTTGGGTTGGCTGTAAGTTTGTATTCGGTAGTGAATTCGTTTTGTTAGGCTTTTCAATGATCACCTTAAGAGCTGGCTGGTTGCTGACAAGTAGCCCGACCCGGTTTTCTTATAGAGTAAGCTGTGAGTTGTGCTTGAGTTAAGGTTAGCAAAGCTCACGAGTTTCTTATAGCTCAATGAGCCTTGGCCAGCTTATTTAAGCACATTTCTGGTATGCTAGTGGAACAGTACTCTTAACTTACTCGTCTATTAGTCATATACTTCGAGAATTTTGTGTTATTTGTAAGTATAGGTCTTGAGTTCTTAAATTTCTAGTGCATAAATCATATTCATGGAAAGTGGTTTTCATGCACATGTGTGCTAATATTACCAAGATAGGATACATAAGTTTCAAAGATAAGCCGCATTTCGGGACATCTGTTTGGTTGATATATTGCTTCCAGATCATAGAATGTTAAAATCTTTAAATGTGCCTAATTATACTTTACTGTGACTCTCAAATTGATTTCTTATTGTTACTATTTGTATGCTTCAGATTGCATTTAAGCACTTTTATTCTTCTCCGTTCGAGGATATATAATTAGTCTTGGTTAAAAATGGATATCGGTGTGCAGATGTGCATTCTTATATTTGTGGGGACAAATGGCGAGACCTACTTCAACACAGTTGCTCTTGTTTCTTGCGTCCAAAACTTCCCGAAAAGCCGAGGTCCTGTGGTTGGGATTTTGAAGGGCTTTGCTGGATTGGGTGGTGCAATCATGACTCAGATATACGCTATGATCCATTCCCCGGATCACGCCTCTCTCATCTTCATGGTCGCAGTTGGGCCAGCAATGGTAGTTATTGCACTAATGTTTATCGTTAGGCCTGTTGGAGGTCACAGGCAAGTCCGACCAACTGATGATTTGAGTTTCTCGTTTATCTATAGCGTCTGCCTCCTATTAGCTGCTTATTTGATGGGCGTCATGCTCGTTGAAGATCTCGTAGAATTGAACCACACCGTGATCACCATTTTTACTGCAATCTTGTTCGTTCTCATCTTGATTCCTATTGTGATTCCCGTGTCATTGAGCTTTTACGTTGATCCAAGATCAAGATCCTCAGCTGAAGAGGCTCTTCTTCCAACGCAAGACAAACAAGAACCCGGGAACGATGCACACGAGGTCATTTTCAGTGAAGTGGAAGACGAGAAACCTAAGGATGTTGACTTGCTTCCGGCATCAGAGAGGCAAAAAAGAATCGCTCAATTGCAGTCAAAACTATTCCAAGCAGCCGCAGAAGGAGCGGTTAGGGTTAAAAGGAGAAGGGGTCCGCATAGAGGAGAGGATTTCACGCTGACGCAGGCGTTGATCAAAGCCGATTTTTGGCTCATCTTTTTCTCGCTTTTGCTTGGTTCTGGTTCCGGTCTGACAGTTATTGATAATCTTGGTCAGATGAGCCAATCTCTTGGATATGATAATGCACATATATTTGTATCTTTGATCAGCATTTGGAACTTTCTTGGCCGAATTGGTGGAGGTTACTTCTCCGAGATTATAGTAAGGTACATGCCGTTCTCTTTTCCTCGAACTTTTAGTTGAGTTGGTCCTCTAACATGTTATTAAAGGTCACAAGCACAAGTCCTACCGCCACCCTGAATTTAGAGCTGGCTATTCGAGATGACGTGTCTAGTTGGGGCTACACAAACAAGACACATAATAATTGTGCTCAAATATCAAATGCAAACTTGACATTAACCTAGGGTATGATTTAAAAGTATAAATAATGTTTTAATATCAATTGTGTTAGCGTGTCGTGCGTGTTTCATAAGTCTAACATGAACACGACATGATTATTATATGTGCTGGGTTGTTCATCACGATCAGGGCACAATTATAAATATGTTGAGCCCAAACATGCTTATATTGTGATTGGGTCACACGTCCTTCCCAAATTGCCGCCTCTAACCTTGATTATTAAAAAATTGTTAAAAATCCAGCACAAGGCAAGAAGACCTGTACATGGAACACGTGCAAATCGACTGTGGACTTGCCCGTGAGGGGGTCATTTAGACTAGAAAATTAAAGTTGGGCCTTCAACTATTGGCATAACCTTTTAGTTGAGTTGGTCCTCTTACAATTACTTTGATCTTGACTTACTCTTCTGACCCTTTATTATTGTATTAGGGATTACGCCTACCCAAGGTCGGTGGCGATGGCTGTTGCTCAACTTATTATGGCTTTTGGTCATGTCTTCATAGCTTTTGGTTGGCCTGGGGCGATGTACATTGGTACTCTAATGATTGGCCTCGGCTACGGGGCTCATTGGGCAATTGTGCCCGCTGCTGCCTCTGAATTGTTTGGCCTAAAAAAGTTCGGTGCCTTGTATAATTTCCTCACTCTTGCAAACCCAGCTGGTTCGCTAGTTTTCTCTGGTCTAATCGCTAGTAGTATATATGATTATGAAGCGGAGAAGCAAGCTCATAACGGCCATCACCTGAAGTCGGGGTCATTTTTATCGTCTGTCTTTGCTTTGGACGAACCTCTAAAGTGTGAAGGTTCAATATGCTTCTTCCTCACCTCCATGATAATGGCCGGGTTGTGTCTTGTAGCTGTTGCGTTGAGCATGATTCTTGTTTACCGAACAAAGGTTGTCTATAGGAACCTCTACGGGAAATCCCGAACTTGACTCAATGGAAGGAAAGGTTATTCGTAACCACATTAAATTCTAGGCGGTGTCTGTATACTCTGTGAGTTTCTGTAGAATAGCTTCCCGTTTCTGATTCTCTGAATATATCCCGGAGTGAGAAACGCGAAACAAATTGAACTTTTGATGTTTCAGGTGTATCTTGTTAAAGATTTATGTTTTCTTGTCAAATGTCTGTTCGAAAAGAATTGTTTTGTATGTTGAAATGTAATAGTTTCCCTGTATTGAATTTTGATGCGAACATTGATCTATTTGGTGTAAACTTTTGATTGTTTTAGTCGAGCTTGCTATTGTTCTCTCCTCGTTTTATTCATTTCATTATCGTTTTTTTTTTTTTTCTCACAAACTGAGTGTCTGTGCTGGTTTCAGACTTTGAGTTTGATACTTTGATCGCCGGACAAGTTTCAATAGCTGTCGGATTATCAGGTACGTACGTAACTAAATGTTCATTACAGCTTCTTAGAGAGATCGATATCATTCATGATCTTGTAAACATTACAAAAAGCTTCTTCGTAACAAATATTCATTATACATTGCCATTGATTTTAGTTCTCGATATTTCTCGGAAAAAAACTACCAGAATGGTTCCGAACTAACACGACTCGACAAGTTTGGTCCTTGAGCTAATTTTATGCTGAAATGGTCCCTCAGTTATTGAAAACAGACTAAAATGATTCCCAACGTAAACTTCTGTTGGGGTAACCCAAGATGTCGGTTTTCAATAGCCGGTTACTATTTTCGCATATAATTAGTTCAGTGACCAAACGGTCAGATCCTGATAGTTCATGGACTGTTTTTGTAGTTTTACCTCATATCCCGACATTGATTTTACATTGCATACTGACATTAATTTTAGTTTCAAGAAATGAATATCGTTATATGTTGACACTGATTTTGCTTTCAAGAATTGAATATCGGTATATGCATTCAAGAATTGAATATTGTTACATGCTTACGTTGATTATGCATTTATGCTTTCAAGAACTGAATATCGTTAAACGCTGACACTGATTTTACTTTGCTTCAAGAATTGAACGCTGAGCAGTCTGCTCGAATCTCTCCTGCACTACCGGTCTTCACCCCGACCCTCCCAAGCTTCCTCATCGCCGCGCCAAAAGCTCCGTTAAACTCGCCAGGACTATTCGCGAAGTCCTTCACCGTACCCTGAGACGCCGAATCACTGAATAAAACCTCATCCGAAGTGAACAAGCCCTTCCCAGCAACTAGGTTTTGGTAATACATATTGTCGAAGCTTCGCGGGGTCTCGGGATCCATGTCTATGGCAATGTCGGGGTCCACATCCCGCGGACAAGCGGACATCAGCTGCTGGGCGTAGTCGGGATCCAGAGACGGGTCCACGTTGCTTGAAGACGAGAAGGAGTATATCCGGTTAGCGAAGCGGTTGCAATGGGAGAACCCTAGAGTGTGAGCTCCTGAGAGGGCTATCATATCGAATTGGGTAAGATTGTGTTTGGCAAACATGGAGTTGAGTTGGTTGAGGTTGAAATCAGGTTGTGGAAGGTTTCCAGCGACCCGGGACGCCTGGGAGACAAGGCCGTCACGACGCCCGAGCTCCACGTAGAATGATGGGCCTCCTGCCTGTGAGACAAGAAAAGAAGGGAAACAGTTAAAATATTTTTGCATCTTATGTAATTCGTAGAGGTGACGATTTGGGATTCTGGTCGGATTTTTTGGTTGAAAAATGTGTAGATTTACCAACCCGTGGCTTTACCGAGCTTGGGTCCTGAATTCGTAAAAAAAAACTTGGGTCGGGTTTTGGGTGCCGGTTCTAGAGCAAGCTTACCAGGACTACAACATCTCTTGCAGCAAGGGCTAAAATGTCAGCACAAGAGACGGTGCCGGGGCAGGCCAGTTCCAGAGCTTGCTTTGCCTTGATGACGGTGTCGAAGCCGTCTCCGGCGAGGGAGAGATTGTCCTCAGCATCCTTCTCTGCATCATTGTTTGCTGATTGAATCAGCACTGAGGCATCACATCCCTACAACAAAATGAAGTTAAAGACGAGTGAGTGAACAATGGTTTGTTTTCAATGTAAAGCTGACAATTCGGGTCTCGAATTGGAACGTGGATTTTGTGCAAAATGTGTTTGTTGTTTACCCGACCTAAATATGAATATGATTTTGAATTCATGGGTTTAGGTACGGGTCCGTGGACACCCAATTTTTTTGGTTTCGAGTTACATAGATCAAATTTTGGCCTGATTGAGTGTTAATTTCTTGAAATGCAAGTCAGGTTGGACAACCCGCACATTTTTTACTACAAACCCGAAACCTCATACAGCCCACGACCCAAAACAAACTCCTATTGCGGGTCATATTCGAATTATACTTTATTACTCTAAACTAGAGCTGACAATTTAGGCTCAGACTCACATACACTCACAACTCGTCCCAATTCGGGTAGGGGACACCTGCAGCCCAAAACCTGAACCTCTTTTGGGTCGGGTTCAGGTGAAGCATTTCAAACCCGACTTACCGGCTCCAACCTGATCCAAAAACCCAAAACTCACATATGTTGCAAGTCGAGTTTGGAACAAACCTTTTCATCCCAAAACCCCAAACTCGAATTGTAAGCTCTACCTCATAACAAGAGTGATGAAAGAAAAAGAAAAACTATTGTACCTCAACAAAACAATCATGGAAAAACAGCCGAAGAGTCGCCGGAATGGTGGTGAAAGTCTGGCTAAACTTGCCGGAGACAGTCTGTTTCACAATCATCTCTACATTTGGACAAGTTGAGCTGTAGAAGTTTTCCACTAATTGCCCTTGTGACTGCACCAATATTACCATAATCACCACCATCATCAAGAACCATTTCTTCAATATTGGCTCCATGTTGCTATGGCCAAAACAATATTTTGATCTTCTGGTTTTCACAATCTTATGTTTTTTTTTTTGTTTGTTCATAGAAAAAATAGGACTATTGAGATATTATATATAGGTGGCTTGTGATTATGAACAAGAGAAAAAATAAAAATTAGACTTTCACCAACTACTATAGTTGTTACTTGTTGATTAGAGACTTGGGTGGTTTTTGTGTACTTGGTCTTGCTCTTAATTATTTCACCTAAAAAATTTTGTTATGATGTTGATTTATCACAATTTTTGGTTAAATTTTGGCTCAACGATAAGATCGTTGTTTTGTGACTGTAAACAGTCAGCAAGAATGTTCGAACCCGAGACCTCAAAAAAAATCTAAAGCACATCTTCTGTTTGGCCCAACATATTTTAGTGTTAGTACAGTTAAGGATAGTGTTTTTATATGTTGTGCAAAAGTGATAATAAGCGTGCGATAATGATCGTAAGCAAGCCGCATATTAGTGGGTTTAGAGCTGACAACTTAGATCAAAACCTACGGACACCTAAAACCAGGTCCTCATTTTCTCGAGTTCGGGTCAACCCAATACAAGAAATGTCGCCTTTCGCGAAGGAGGAAATAGAGCCAAGAATGATGTATTATATTATACACTTGTGCATGTGATTCAACTTTTGAAGTGGCCAGCAGCCCATTTTCTTGAACTATTTTTTTAACCGTTAAGGTACAAATCTTGGTCACAATCATGGACATTAGTTTTATTAGTAATTATAGTAAATATAGTTTTAATTGGGTAATTAGTTATGATTTTAAAATTGTAAGTTAAATTAGTAGAAATTGGGATTTGAATATTAAGAGATTCTGGAAGACGAAGTTGACGAACTCAACCTCCTTACGTTTCTTGCAAATTTCATATGAAAACGACACAATAACTAATCTATTTGAAGTTTAAAAACTTGTTCCAAAAAAGCTTCTAACCAATATATTTTTATTTACTAAAATGCAAAAAAATAGATACATACATATATAATAAGATACAACAATTCAAGTTTTTAGTCGGGTTCCGGTATAAATTGAAACTTATATATATGTATCCGGATTAATGCAATCAACGCATGATGCAAATGTGGGTTTCAGGATTATAGTACAAATGCGGTCGCGGGCCTGAATGGAAACGAACGTGTTTTTATTAGACTATTTTCCGGCATTTTTGACTACGGGTAACGATTCGTGTTCACCAGTTGTTTTCTTGTCGTGTTGAAAAGTTAATATTTTGTTAAACATGTCAATCAGGACATGCCCCGTTTATGAGCGGATTGACACGATTAACGCATTTACACATTTGGGTTTTAATTATAGTAGGACATGTTTAAATAAATATGTGGTATTTGACCCGACACGACCCGATATATTTGACATATTTAAGTTGTACATGTCATGTAATAATTTTCATACAATGTGTTTGAAAATTTACGTTTTTATCCTAAAATGAGTGGGTTAGTAAAATGGTTGTGTAACCCATTTTATTAAAAGATTTGGCCGAGCTTAGTTTAATTGCAGCAATTCAATTTCAATTAAGAGAATGAAGGAACGGGTTTGACACAAACATGACCTAATTATTGAATGAATTGAGATTATCAACACAAATATGGTTATGCTAAACTCAAATCTACTTAAATTTGTGCTCTCTCACGAGTTTTGACTCAAATTGTCAAACCTAGTTCTCTCAACAAACTCCCTAACTCTTGTTTTCTAGAAGATCAAGGTTTCAATATCCCAATTGCTCAATGTCGTTGTAGACGCTGCAACTCGCCATTCGAAGATGGCTCTCACCTCCTCCTCGGTTGCCCGACATCTTTCAAACTTCTAGGGCTGGTCCTTTCATGGCGGAGTCTCCCCACAACACTTCCTTGGTAGTCATTTATTTCTTAGGTGTTTGTACTTCTTTCCCATCCTGAGAATGTTAGTATGAGTACTTCTTGCTGATATAAAAAATATAAGACAAGATAAATCTCACGAAAATTTTCTAAACAAAAACGTGTGAGCATGAACCCGAATACTCTGAACTCAACCCGAGTTTGTTGTCGGATCCAAATCCAAATGAGTACTCTACTAACATGAACCCGGTTAAACTGAAGTTAAAGTTATTTAAATTTGTATTATATCAAGTGTCGTCGTGACCCGAGCTGTCATCCCTATCTTTGACCACGACAATATTACTTAACAAAAACAACAAATTGATAATTCAATGGAGCTGAGATGGTCCAAAAAGGTCCCCTCTATGTTTAAATTAATTTCTAGAAAGATATTACTAATTATAGTTTTGCCCAATTTATTCTTCTATTGTTAACCAAATCCAAGTCTCTACGAATTTATTTTATTATTATTTTTTTATGGGTATTTATTATTATTAATTGCTCTCAAGATGATATGTGTAAGCAATAAGCATTTTTTAAATTGTCCATATGAATATTTGAAAGTGATATTTTATCTTCCAATTTGATTTAATGTATGCTTTTATTGGTTAACAACTCGTGCCAATTTTCGTCACACATTATACTTTAAATATTACAAATTTAAAGAACAAGTTGACAAAATGTTTACAAGATTTATTGTGATTAATTGCAATTATCCTATTGTTTTATCTATAATTAAAACCCAAAATTGTGATTATTTTTAGAAAAATGTCAATGCTCTACACAAAATAAGTATGATTTTAATGGAACTGTCGAATTCACATACTACAGACAAGTTTATCCAACAAAAGTTGAATTCTAAAATTTAAGGTCAGAAGTTTCAGAATTTGTAAAATTCGTATTAAATGTATAGTTGCATGATAAATGGGTTTTCACAACATTAGATTTTTGTTAAATCGGTGAATCTGAACATGACGCAATTATTAAACAAGTTGAACTACAAGATAATAACGTAACTCATTTACGAGGGAGATAACAAGACATGATACAATCAAACTGTTTATATGATTGGATTAAAGGGTAATTACGGAAAACACCTATGTACAAGTGACTTAAGACACCTAGCCCATATGAACTTTAAGTTATTACATCTAGACCCTATAAACTTGACATTTAACAGAATCCGTTATTTTTTTGACGGAAAATTGCCCTCTCTCATCAATGCATGGCATGTGACTTCCAATTTTTTTTTAAATTCCCAAAATACCCTTCTTCATAACATATTCAACCAAATTCAAGAACAATGAATAACACTTGAATATTCCGGCAATATCATGAGTTTTCTGGTGCCTGGAACTTCATATTTTTGAAGTTTTCGGCCAAATGTGCAGTTTCCGGCAACCGGAAATTTCATATATTACCGGAATATGAGTTTTTTTGCCAACTTCTGGCCACCAATTTTACAAATTATGGCGAAACAAATTTTGCTCAAAAATTTCACAAATGATTTAAATACCTTATTT
>JAYMTH010002132.1:0-13174 GCA_036897465.1 Pelargonium australe
ATATATATATATGTTGATTTCACTCTCATAGCTTAATTTATATTATAATTTGCATCAAATTTACACTAACAAAATATCGGTAAAAGAAATCACATAGGTTCGAATTTGTGCGAATGATATTTTTTCATGAAATGGACAATTTCTTGCATCATAAAAATTTATAAAATTACGTCATCGCATACAAAATTATTTTATCATAATTGTCAATTTATTGTAAAATGGACGAGTGGGTTTGTCAAATTCTTACCGATTTGTTTAATTTTAGAAGAAAAAAATACCCACAAATTGACCAGTTCGTCCACTGGCTCTGGTCTCATAAGGTCACATCTTCTTCCATGGCCTCGTTCACACTAAGATTCCATGTCTGAAAAAACAATGAAATCAAATAAAACAAAAATATTTAAACCTTAATAGTTTATATTAAGATAAAATCTACGAAGATTACTTTGCTTGGTCAGCTCATGACTTCCACCTTCCGTGCGTAGACTTGTCCCCAAATTATTGAACGGTTCTTCTTCTTCCTCCTCCTAATTGCAGTCTTTTTTGGATTCCGAGAGCTCGTGGGTTTGTCTTTCACATCCATATTTCCATTGAAGCTTGACACTTGCAGCTTTTAGGTGTGATCAGTTGCTGAGACAAGACCTTGATTCATAAAGGTGAGTTTTGTCCTTTTCTTTTCCCATTTTTTCTCAGTGTTTTGTTTTGTATGTTTTTAAGTGCATCAAATTAGTTGCTTGAAGGTTGTTGTTCATGAGTTTTATAAAAAAAATTAATAAAAAAGAGAGATTTGGGGAAGTGGGTTTGATTTGAAAAGTTGCAGAGATTAGAGGGTTCCTGGAAAAAAAATTGGCTTTTTGTTCAGAAAACAAGACTTCAGAGTTTATAAAGTGGAAGCTAGAAGAGAAAGTGTTGTAAACTTGTAATTAGGTCAGTTTTCATGTGTGTTTGATTTGAAAAGTTGCAGAGTTGAGTGGGTTTCTGGAAGAAGAAAAAAAAGGCTTTTTGTTCAGACAATAAACTCCATAGTTTTTAAGGTGGAAGTTAGAAGAGAAGTGTTTTTTAGGATCTTTAGGTCAGTTTTCATGTGGGTTTGATTTTATATTGGCTTTTTGTTCAGACAACAATACTTCAGAGTTTTTAAGGTGGAAGCTAGAAGAGAAAGTATTATTTAGGTCAGTTTTCATGTGTGTTTCAGGAACCCATATATGAGAATTGGGTATATCTGAGAATTGTTAAATTTGATATTTACATGATAATTTGTGTATGTAAGAGTTGAATTGTTGTAGCATTGATGAAGTCTCTTTCTCATGTGCAATTTTCAACCTTAACTGCTTTGCCCTTTGTGTGTTGTGCATTTGGGTGTTTGTAATTGTGTGGTTTTGTTTTGTTGCCTTTTGGGTTTGCAGATTAGATTTGGTGGTTTGTTTTGTTGATAGCTATGAAGTGTTTCTCATTTTCCAATGAAGATAAGAAGGCTGAACCGAAGAGCCCGAAGGGAATATCGGGTCGGTCGATTTCAGGATTTATGGAAGGTGAAACTGGGAGATCTGGATCTGAAATGAACTCTCAGAATATCTCAAATGCCAGCACTGAATCTCTTGGGAGACCCTCATTTCCCAGTATGTCTCAAAGACCCAGTAACCTAAGAGTGTTCACGTATTCGGAGCTCAAATCAGTCACAAAAAACTTTGGCCGCTCGGCCATGATTGGAGAGGGTGGGTTTGGGTGTGTCTATAAGGGTTTGATTAAGAGCTTGGACGAGCCATCCAATAAAGTTGAAGTTGCTGTGAAACAGCTTGGCAGAAGATCATTGCAGGCAAGGTTTCTTCTTGATGACAACAAATGGAATAATTTTGTTGGCACTGATTTATATATTTGCTTGTTTTGCATTTTTTTTCTATTAGTAATGATATAGAATGAGTATGAGCATTGACACAATGGCAAGGTTGTTGCCTAGTGATTTGGAGCTCACGGGTTTGTTTTCCGTTTTTTATGATATTGAATGAGGGTGAGCTTTGGGGGCAACGGCAAAGTTGCTGCATTTTGAACTTGAGATCACAAGTTCGAGTAAGTGAAACAGCAAATCTGTAGAAGCAAAGGGCAAAGCTGGGTACGCAAATGACCCTCCCGAAACTATACCATGGGGATAGTCTTGGTATGGGCTCTAGTAAATGCATATACTCCCTGCGTCCCCAAATGAGCGTACACTTTCTATTTTGGTTAGTTATGGATGAATTACCAATTATACTATTTAGTCAGTTAGAACCAGTTGAGTTTGTTGCAATAAGAGCACATGGGGTTGGAAAATGGAGCCTCATTCTGGGACGGAGGGAATAGAATAATTATGTTGGTATTGATTTGATGTACTGACTATTAGCTAGGCTTTTTGATTCCACACAATATGAAACAAATAGGCCTCTACATTGCTCTGTATATTTTAACTCTTTGATAGTGGTTTAGCCAAATGGATCTGTTTATACGATTCTTCATGAAATGTGTATACTTTAGCTGTTCTCCTCCATACCGCATTTATCTGCATCTTAATGTCGATAAATGTATTATAGGGTGAGAGAATTGAATGTTCTTCTTGTGCTTAACAACTCTGTCCCATTTTTTCGGCTGACAGGGACACAAGCAATGGGTGACGGAAGTGAATGTTCTTGGGATAGTTGAGCATCCAAACCTTGTCAACCTAGTAGGGTACTGCGCTGAGGACGATGAAAGAGGGATTCAACGTCTTCTAGTATATGAATACATGCCTAACGGAAGTGTTGACGACCATTTGTCTCCTAGGTCACAAGATCCTCTTCCATGGGCAATGAGGCTGAGAATAGCCCAAGATGCTGCTCGTGGCCTGACATACCTTCACGAAGAAATGGATTTTCAGGTTTCCATTTTGTATTACCTTTTTTACTTACTACGGTTTACTAGTTAACGTTTCTTAGTGTTTGAGGTTGCACTTGAATGGAGCTTAGGTAGTGTTTGGAATGGTATTTTTGATTAGGAATGGGATTGAAATTTTCATTCTCCATGTTTGAATAATGACTTTTCATTCTCTTTGGAATGAGAACTCATTCCCATTTGAACTTTTTTTTATCCAAACGCTACCTTAGCGTTATTTAATAGGTTTACTGGCACGGTCGCTTCTAATGCACTTTGCATTTTGTAAAGTTTTTTGAGGTTGCACTTGAATTAAACAGTGTCTTTGCTCAGAGTGTTAAAAACTAGCATGTCTAATAGCAGTTTCTTTTATTTGTTAAGTTGCTAATGCAAGTGCAACATTTTAGTGGGCATGATATTGTACACGGCAATGACTTTTCTTCATTTTATTGTTGTAGATAATATTCAGAGATTTTAAATCTTCGAATATTCTTCTAGACGAGAATTGGAATGCAAAGCTGTCCGATTTTGGACTTGCTAGGTTAGGCCCCAATGAAGGACTATCCCATGTCTCCACAGCGGTATGCTTCTAAAATTTGATCTGTCATTCAATACTACCTTATCCCCGAATACTTAGATACTCATTACCATAGTCTCCTCCGTGCTTTTGTCAATTGCATTTGTCTTGTGGTTCAAATCATTCTTTGGATAATCTTATAACCATTTATCATGAACTTTCTTTGGAACCTGCGGGTTGTTAGATTGTGATTGTAGTTATTTCGTGCATACTTTATCAATTATTGAAGATGGTTTTAAAGAGTTGTACTTGCTATAGAAATTCATTCATTGCTAAAAAAACATGGAACAATCATTTGATT
This sequence comes from Pelargonium australe, assembly GCA_036897465.1. NCBI lineage: Eukaryota > Viridiplantae > Streptophyta > Magnoliopsida > Geraniales > Geraniaceae > Pelargonium > Pelargonium australe. Next base: position 3,759 of record JAYMTH010002132.1, read on the forward strand.
CTTTTGTTTGCATTCATTTTCATTCTATGAAAGATCGATTCTTTCGGAAAATGCAGTCAAGATTGTTTAGGAATTTCAAACTGAAAGAATGTGAAGTCTGTCTCCAATTGATATATTAGTTGTCCCGTCAACCTATCATCTTAAGCTTTTGGGTTGAAGTAAAATTTAAGTATCAGAGCTGGTTTTATTTGGGTTTATTGACCCGTCTGCCTTAGCTCCCAGGATATGTTCTTTTATCCAGCCTGTACTGAGGGTCAATATGCTATGTAAATATGTAATTAATGTGACTTGCAACATTTGTTAGGTTGTAGGTACTTTGGGGTATGCTGCCCCAGAATACATTCAAACTGGACGTCTAACGAGCAAGAGCGATGTGTGGAGCTACGGTGTCTTCCTCTACGAGCTCATCACCGGGAAGCGCCCTCTAGATCGAAACCGCCCAAAGAACGAGCAAAAACTCTTGGAGTGGGTGAAGCCTTACTTATCCGACAAGAGAAGATTCAAGTTGATTCTAGACCCGAGGCTTGAAGGGAAGATTCCCCTTAAATCAGCTCACAAGTTAGCGTTGGTGGCGAACAATTGCTTGCTCAGAGACCGAAAGTCTCGCCCAAAGATGAGTGAAGTGTTGGGAATGGTGAATCAGATTGCAGAGGCATTGACAGAAACCGACAGTCCTCCACGACCCTTAAAGGGTTTGGCACCATTGGAAACATCCCGGGAAGCCAAAACGAAGAACAAGAGAAAAATTGTGGACTTGAGGATTGGAGAAGGCGGTCAGTTTGTTCGGAATTGGACATCGAAGCTTGTAACAACATGCTGATCACAAATTACAGTGGCTGGTACGTAAATTTTGTTGTTAATACACATTGCAAAATTTGTTAACTCTCAATGGCAAGAACTTGGGAAGGTTATGGATGTATTATATATATTCGTGAGTCGAGAAAGAGATTCTCCAGGAATGTGGACACCGAGGGTTTTATGGGAGTATTGTATGTAATAACACTGAGCTCGGGTTTCTGTTCGCGTGCTGTGAAGCCTGCTATGGGGGTACTGTATGTAATGCCACTGAGCTCGGGTTTTTGTTCGCGTGCTGTGAAAGCCTATGTGTAGCGTCGGATTTGTAAGAACTAAGAAACATCACTGAATCCTAGTTATTAATGCAAAAGATTCATTTGTGTATTAAGTTTATGCATACATGAATGCAGGAGCAATCCATTTAGCTTTCGAGTTAGATTCCTGAAATAGTTGTGGCTTTATCTTAAAAAAAAAATGTACTATGTGTTTTTTCCTATGAAACGAACGTTGCATCGTTTACAAGAAAATATACAATTGATTTGTGTGAACTTGCGTACGTGTGTCAATCATGACGAAAATTTGTGATGGCTCATGTCTACCATGAAACGATGAATCAAAATGAATTAGATTAATCTTAATTCGACACTAAACACCAATATTACTCATAACGGACCTATCGATATAAATTTTATAAGTTAATGTCAAATATTCAAATGCATTAATCCAATTGTCATGACTTACACCATTACCTCCACTATCAAATAAAAATAATAATCCCATTTTAGCTTTTTCCTAAGTTCTTATCATCTTATCAACATTTGTATTTGATACATGCATCTTAATTTCTCTATAACTAAATCACTCACTTTGTTCAACTATTTATAGCATTATAATTATATAAAGAATAATATGGACATCAATTGATTGATATAACATTATATCAGTTGCACTAATGAGGTGATGACACCTCATTTAAAATCATGGATCCAGACAGGTCGCTCCGCTCTCACAAATTCACTTGGGTGAATATAAGTGAAATTTAATAAGGTTTCATCACCTCATTGGCTTGGTTAAGTTACAACTAATATAAAATTATATCAGTCAACTGATACACATTTTACTCTCATATAAATCAATTTATAATGAGTAAAATGTGTATTAGTTGACTGATATAATTTTATATCAATTATAACTTAACCAAGCCAATGAGATGATGACACCTCATTAAATCTCATTTATACTCACTCAAGTGAATTTTTGGGAGCGAAGCGATCCGTCCGAATCCATGATTTTAAATGAGATGTCATCACCTCATTGGTGCAATTGATATAAAGTTATATAGTCAACTTATGACCATATTACTCATTTATAATTATAGTAATTTAGCATGCTGTTAATTAATTAATTTATTGGAGTATTGCTGTTAATTTTGAAAAAATAATTAGCTAATAATAAAAGATATTGATACCCATGTGGTGGGCCCCTTACTGAATCCCATATCATTTAAAGAAACTAGTGGGACCAAAGAATCACGCAAGCATGACCGTATGATTTTCCAGATTTATTTAAAATCATCCCAATCTAATCTCCACCGTCCGATTTCCCTCCATCCACAAGCAGCGAGCCACCCAATAAATTCCCGTGAAAAAAAAAAACCCGCTAAAAAACTCACACTCGGTCCCATCAGTTTATAACTTCCTCTTGAAGAAGGAAATAAAAGTTTTTTTTTTAAAAAATAAAAATAAAATCGCAGTGTCCGTACAAAATCCGTCGCTCAGTTCGGAGACTTGCTCGACGGTTAAAGCTCCGGCGAACAGTATATAAGGCGCGTGCAACACGCCATTTTCGTTTTCTGCAGTCTCTGTTGCTTGCTCGATCGATCATCGTCGTCTTCGTGCTCGAATCGTACAGATACTCAAATATATATTGGCAGAGACTCAGAGCGGTTTTGTATTTTCACGTATCAAGGTTTGTTTTGAATCTGTACTCGTTGAATCGTAGGTGAATTCTCTTTGTTCTGGAATGTGACCGTATCGTTTGCAAAATTACAGTTAATTTGATCATAAATTGTTTCGTTCTGTTTTTTTGAATTAACGTGTTCGGGTTGAGTTCGGATTAGGTTATGCGAGTCTAATGCTATTAAGTGGTGCCTCTCTGTTTGATTTGATTCTTCGTTCGGCTTAATTCTGTTAGTAATTGTGCTTAGTTTGATCGTTTCAGTTTTTAATTTGATTTTTAGTGATTTGGTGCTATTTTTGAGAGTTTAATCCTTGAGTGTTTCGTTCTGTTCTTAAAAATTTATGTGGAATGTTGCACGGATTGAGTTCAGGTTAGGTAATTATGTTATGCGAGCCTACTGTTATTGAGTTGTGCCTTTCTGTTTGATTTGCGTCCTCATAAGTCATAATGGTTAATTTTGTGCTGAGTTTGATCATTTCAGTTTTTAATTTGATTTATTTGTGATTTGGTGCTATTACTGAGAGTTTGATCATGGAGTGTTTTGATCTGTTATTTAAAATTGACGAGGAATGTTGTACAGATTGAGTACGGGTTAGGCTATGCAAGTCTATTGTTATTGAGTTGTGCGTTTCTATTTGATTTGCGCTCTCATGTTGCTTATAATTTTGTTCTTAATTGTGCTTAGTTTGATCATTACTTTTTTTTTTTTTTTTTTTTTTGTGTTTCGTATTTTTAGTGTATCTTTCTGTTTTTTAAAATTGATGTGAAATGTTGTACAGATGAAGTTCAGATTATGTTATGCGAGTCTAGTCTACTGTTATTGCGCTGTACCTTTCTGTTTGATTTGCATCCTCATGCTTGCTTAATTTTGTGTCTAATTGAGCTTAGTTTGATCATTTCAGTTTTTATTTCGATTTTTTTTTTTATGTTTGTGATCTGGTGCTGTTACTTAGAGTGATCATGGATTGTTTCGTTCTGTTTTCATAATTGATGTTGAATGTTGTATGGACTGAGTTCAGATTATGTTTATGCTAGTCTACTGTTATTGAGTTGTGCCTTTCTGTTTGATTTGCTTCCTCATGATGCTTTTACTTAAGTGTCTACTTGCCCTTTGTTTAATAATTTCAGTATTTAATAAGATTTTTTGTGATTGGGTGTATTACTGAGAGTTTGTGACAGGAAATGTACATGCAAAGTCTTCATTTGTTAATAGTTTCATTAGTTTGTTTTAAATATAAATGAGCTGAGAAAAGGTCAGATGGTGGAGAAAATGATGTGGTTTCCACTTTTCATTGAATTAGTGATGGTTATGGCTTTGAAGCAGATATGAAATTAAGAGTTCATTTAGTGGACTCTGCTATTGAGCAATTAATGTAATGGCCAGTGGTAGAATGGTAGCTCAAATTTAAGAACATAGTCAAATTTGAAGGCCAGAAGAATTTATTATCTCTGGGTTCTGATTTATTTATGATCCTATGAAAATTGATGGATACAGCTGTGAAGTCTGGGTTTTTTTTATTCTGAGTTCTTTAAAGGCTATAGTCAAATTTCATAGGCAGAACTATTATTATTATTTTTGTTTTGTTTTCATTTATAAGTTCGTCTGTTTGGGCAACTTGTCACTTGTCTTAACAAGTGAATGGTGTTAAAATTGTCATACTTTGGGAAGAAAAATATGAGGGCGACAGTTGGGTCAATTGGTGTGTAGCCTGTCCATAAGATCAATATGACAAATATTACCTCAAGGTAACATATCTCTTCAGTCCTTACTAATTTGTTTCTTCCTTGAAAGCATTTGTCTGATGAACTAGATTCTCCTATCCATCATGCTAGATCAGGAAAATATCTACATATCGCACAGACATGATTTAGTTGATTCAGGCAATCGCTGAGGAGTGATGGATCTCTGCTCAGTCTCTTGACTCAAATGCATAACTGAACAAGACTTTTGATTCCCCTCTTTTTTCGGGTTGATCCTTTCTAGAAAACAATGTCACAGTTTATTTAATTTTCGTACTGTTTATATTTCTCGAAACTCATCTTTAAGCAAGAACAACTGGTTGAAGGTTTGGTGCTGATGTTTGTCTATCCAGTGTTCCTTGGAAACTTAACTAATATGCCATGTTACGATCATCTCTATATTTGTTCTGCATTATTATTTTGAAGTACAGTTCCTTGTTTTTTCAACAATAGCTATATTGTGGTTTCTTTTCGGATGAAAATCCGGGTATTTGATACTGCACTTGATGGTACATTTCTCTTGTAGTCTTATATTACCATAACCTTTTTGGGCAGGTCTTATTCTAACAGTCAAGGGATCGTTACCTCAGTGTTTCTGGGAAGCGGACACACATTTTTTTTCTTCTGAAATATTGTGTTAGAAGAAATGGGCATATATGAGCAAGATTTCGATGTTCTTCGGTGGGGCCTTCGCCTTCTTGACGGTGATCCACCAGTTTACAGTTCTGGATACTATGGTGATCCAGTTCAACATGATGCTCCTCATGACATCTATCATCAACAATATATAAGAGATCATTATGATACAGAATGCAGCCTCGAAGATTCACATGCCCTTCATCAAGAACTTTCTCAACTTGCAATTACAGATGAATCTGGTTATTCACAAGCAAGAGAGGACCACTTGCTACCGTCCTTTCACGCCAATGAATGGTTAAATCAATCAACTGGGAACTGTTGTTCAGGTATTTCAGAAAGCTATTGCCTGCTCATTTCATTCATCAGCTGGTCATTTCCATTGACCTGCTTTGCTTATTAATTTGGCACTGTCTTTTACTCTGTGCAGGCCATGGATGTGGCCTTCAAGAAGTTGATGATATGGGGACCTCCAGTTCCTGTTCCAGCCCTGGTGTAGAGGGGTACTCTTATTCTTTGGAACTAAGTGATGAATATGTAACTGATGGTGAAGTTGGTGAGAGATTGAATCAAATGATTCCTATTCCTGTAAGCTTAACTTCTTAAAAAATCTTATAATGATTCTCATGCTTTCTTGGAACAGCCTATGAGCATACAATTTGGAGCTTGGCTGTTCATTTTCAATTTGTCTATTATTTACAGGACAATCTTTTATTTGAAAGGATACATTTATCCCCTTTAAACCATGTATCCTCTTAAAATGTTGCATGCAGCATGTTCCTAGAATTAATGGTGAAATGCCTTCCACTGATGAAGTGACTTCAGATTATCAGCGGTTGTTGGATAGGTATTGTCCCCAAACTCAGTCTTTCTAGCAATATATAGTTACCGGTGAATTAAAATTCAAGAGATCTAAGCTAGAAATAGGCTCTTTATGGTCGGCTTTTCCATCATTTGTTCTCCTTTCGTTTAATGCTGAACAATGTAATCTAGATTGCAATTATATGACTTCATTGAGCACAAGGTTCAAGGAGATGGTAATTGTCAGGTGAGCTGTTTCAGTTCCATCTGAATAAGATTGACCAGAGCATTTGTTGCATTATATATTCACTAATCCTTTCTCTTTTCAGTTTCTTGCATTATCAGATCAATTATATCGCACACCTGAGCACCACAAATTTGTGAGACGACAAGTTGTGAATCAGGTTAATTTGATTTCCTTATATATTGGCACTTTGATTTAATGAGATTGATCTCTATATTTACGTTTGATATAGTCCATACCCTTTTGATTTTGATTTGCAAAAATGGTTTGTTTGTTTTTATCAGCTTAAATCCCATCCTGATATTTATGAGGGGTATGTTCCAATGGCATATGATGACTACTTGGACAATATGTCAAGGTATTATTTGAAAACTTTTCTTCTTAATTGGTGTCTTTTTTTTTTTTTTTAAAGGTTTCTTGGCTATGTGTAGCCATACTAATTATCCTTAATATTAATAGAAGTGGTGAGTGGGGGGATCATGTCACGCTGCAGGCTGCTGCAGATTCGGTATGGACTTAAAACTAGATGCCCTTTTCTATAAAATAAAATAAATAAAAAAAACAGGATTTTTTATTATAGTGATTTGGTTTTTATTGTTTCATATCTTCTTTTATTTGTTGGTACTGGGAGATTGAATGCAACATAATCTTCCTCTTACAAAGAAATTGTGATTACTATATTATACTCCCTCCCACCTAAAATCTGTTTTTTTTTTTGGTCTCAAAATAAGTGTATGAAGTTGGTTATGTATGAAATACCAATACTATCTCTATAATAAATTATTATCTCTTTAGTTTTTTATAACATATATTCATGGAATACAAGAGTGCAACATTCTAGTGATACTACTATCAATTCCTTCAAAAGTATCTTCAATAAGACATGTAATCTAAGGAATCTCTAGCTTCACTTAAGGAAGTCGATACACTATTGCCAGTTTAAGCGAGTACCTTTACGCTGACCCAGAATAGTATCACGTAGAATTGCTCGCAAGAAGTCTCTGCTTTCATTTAGATTAGGGTCAAAAGTTGACACTGTCATCCCCATGTACAACATTAACTAGCTCTTTAGTTTTTCTCAAAATGAAAACCAGGAGACTCATTTTGAGACGGAATGAGTATATATATTTTCGTTTGGTAGAAAGAAACAGAATTGTTGAGAAACCCATATCCATGCATTATCCTGTTCAATATCATCCATTTACTTTTTCTTTGTTGCATCTTCTGTGTTCGTTCTATTTCAAAGAACATATTTTCCATTATAACTGACTTTTACTTGCATGACTAATCTAGAAAACTACCTTCTTCATGCAATGACTTCAAAATTCATTTACAATTATGTTCGACCTAACGGGAGTTGTGCATGGATTTCATCTTTGACTGATTCGTTGCTTATATTATTTACAGTATGGCTTGAAAATATTCGTTATCACCTCCTTTAAGGATACATGCTACATTGAGATTCTCCCAAACATCCAAAAGTCAAAACGAGGTAAAGTATCTTAATCTCTGTTGTGATCTTCCCTTTGATTTTATTCTTTAAATTGTCTGGTTGTGTCCTAGTCAGAAAATTGTTCTTATTCTTGTATGTGTGTTTTTCCCCAGTCATTTTCTTGAGTTTTTGGGCTGAAGTGCATTACAACTCAATCTATCCTCAAGGAGGTAATGAATTCACCCATTAATTACTTCGTCTTATAGGCAAAAGTGGTCGAAACAGAAGTTTTAGAGACTGCTTTAGTAGTTACAGATATGCCAATTTGTGTATATTTTGTTATAGAGAACTACTAGGTTCAATCGTTGATGAATTTACATTTGGTAAATCCCCATACCTTCACTTCATTCAACCATTAGGGCTTAACTGCTCGGTTCTGTATCTGTAAATAGGTTTCTCTATCATGAGCACTACGGGCAAACCACAAACCTTCATTTTATTCAACTATTACAGCCCTATTGCTCGGTTTTGTATCCATAAATGGGTTTCTCTGTCATGAGCACTACGATCCTAATTGCTTGGTTTTGTATCCATAAATAGGTTTCTCTGTCATGAGAACTACGGGTAAATCCACAAACCTTCACTTTATTCAACAATTGAGAACTATGATAGTAGTATTGGGTAAGGAATAGCTGCAAATGATTAGGTTTCTCTGTCATGAGCACTACAGGCAAATCCACAAACCCAATTGCTCGGTTTTGTGTCCATAAATGGGTTTCTCTCATGAGCACTACGATCTTAGTGTTGGATAAGGAATAGCTTAAGTTTCTATGTCTAATCCCAGGTAAGTAACGAGCTCGTTCTAATTTGTTTCAGACATGTCCTCCTATGAATATAGGAAGAAGAAGAAGTGGTGGATGATTGGAAATAAGCATTAGTGATGTCAAGGTCGCATTGAGTACACTTTTACATGTATTGTTTTAGAGGCTTCTCATGTTGTTGTCTGTTTCATTTGTGTAAAACTTTTTGCATATTCTCATATTTATAGATCATTTCATTACACAAAATGAGATTTTTTTGCATATACTGTTTGTATTTGTTAGCTTGTAGTTTCTTGTAATGAACACTTGGTTCTCAGGCCAACCTTAAAAGAGTTTGGTCTTAGGTTCTTGTCACTGTTTTTTTTTCTTTCCTCAGCTCCAAAGCATAGCATATCAATGGTGGGTCTATATTTCAACGCTTTAAGTTTTGAAACTTTACCATATTTTCACAGTAGCTACTAATGATAATTTTTACTGTAATTTACATATCCTCATACACAAATTAGGGACAAAAAAGAAAAAAAAGAGAAACACTAAGAAGACTCAAAAAGACCAAAACTTAACACTAAAAGTCTAATGAAACCATACCCAAATATATGATAGGATCTGATATTCACTATTCTCGGAGAACAACATCTTCCTGCTGTCTTTCCTCCGCCTCGTCCGCCGTCGCCGGCTGCAGCAACAGCGCCGTGAACGGCATGTGCCGGTACTCATTCTCCGCATACTCAAACCCCATCGGCGGGCACAGGTCCAGCCGGCAACTTGGCTGCGCCACCATGGACATCGAAGACGGCGGCGGAGCCTCGAGCGACGCCGGAGGAGCCGACGAGATGGGCCCGGAAGTCGATACGGAGAATGCCGGGACCGTCCCGGTCCCGGTCGCGGCGATGATGGAAGGCTCCGCTTGCCGGAGCAGCCACTGGATAGTCTCGCCGTCGGAGCGGTGGCCGAGCTCGCGGGTCAGCTGGAAGATCCGGGCCGCGCA
>JAYMTH010002133.1:0-13174 GCA_036897465.1 Pelargonium australe
TTATGTATGAATTATCAATAATATCCTTATAAAAAGTTCGTTAGGATTCCTCAACACATAATCATGAGGATACAATAGTAAATATACCACACTAACTAACTTCTCTTTAATTTTTCTCAAAATAGAAAGAATGACACTCATTTTGAGACGAATAGAGTATATAAATTCCATGTATGGGCCTATATTCACGATCAATTGCTATCCTCTTAGGATTCGGCCCAAATCTACATTAAGGCCGACAATAAGGCCCAATACAATGATGTGAATATTCGATATTTGGAATTTGAATTTTTTTCACTACAAATCAGATATACATAAGTAGTAAAAAAAAATCCATATTATCAAAAAAAAAAAAAAAAGAATGGGTGAGCAAATTTTTGTTTTGTTTTGTTGTGAGTTGGGTCCCAATGAAAAAGACATTACACAACATACGACCCAATCAAGTTGTGTGATACAATTTGGCCACATATATTTGTGTGTGATTGTCATCAATTCTTAAACCTAAAAAAATCTATTTGCTCATAGCTCATTATCATTGTCACAGCTACAGAGGATAAGAGAAAGCAAGAGATCCGTACAAAAATGAACAGCGAAAGTGTAGAGGCAAAGAGCAAGATCCTCATATTTGGAGGAACTGGCTACATAGGCCAATACATGGTTAAAGCCAGTGTCCTTTTAGGCCATCCAACTTTTGTCTATGCTCGTCCGAATCAATCGTCCAAGCCTGATCCGCGCCATGAGTTTCTTTCCATGGGCGTCACCGTTATTCAAGTGCCTACTCCATTTTCTATATAAGTTGTCGTTGATTTCACTAGATCTCTCGTTCGAAGTTTCACAGTTTTGAGTCTCGGTGTTGATGCACTTGCTGATATAATAAAAAGACGTGAAGTTTTATGTATTTGAAATTGTAGGGACAATTGGAGGAAGAAGAGAAGATGGTTCAAGTGTTAAGGGAAGTAGATGTGGTGATCTCTGCTCTGGCTTACCCTCAAGTTTTAGATCAGCTCAAAATCATTGATGCCATTAAACTGGCTGGTAATATTAAGGTTAGTACACGGCTTTTTCTATCATAAACTCGTATTAGACGCTATATATCATACATCAACAAATTTTTGTGAAGAGACTGCAAGTCGGTTCACTTCTCTATATTTGATATATAATGCAACGATCTAACTAAAAGATGAACCATGGTTGTTAAAAATCCCGATGCACGATCCGATTCACGATTCAGAGGTTAAACAATTGAACTATAGTTGAATCTTGGAATAACATGAATCCTGATTCAACCCGATTGAATCCCGATTCCTACCGATTCAACCGATTCAAAATACATAAAGTTTTGAAGTCCAACATCCCAAGACCTTTGAATTTTTTATTTTCCTATTTTCTAATTTGTACGAAAAAGGCGAAGCGATTTCCGCTTCTATATAATGAGGAGACTAGCATGACATAGATTTAAACCTAAATTATCACCTAAGTGTTAGGTGGTGGTGCCGTGATGGTCATCATATTTGCACAAGTGAGCCAGCAACAATTTGGACTCATTTTAGTTGTTCCAAGTATTTTGGACTCATGTTAGTTGATTATTAGTTCATTTTAGAATAAAATAATTTTCTTTTTTATAACTATTGGTATATTTATCCTATAAAAAATTATTTAAAATTATAATATTTATATGTTTGAATCTTCCTATCCGAACCGATTCACAATTCACGATACACAAAATTCTCTCCCATATGAATCCCGATTTAACAGCCATGGGATGAACTACTTGATTCGCAGATCTACTAACAAAACAAAAATATATACTAGCAAAATGCTCAACAATATTTAAAATATCACTCACTATTAATTTGAAGGCATTGATATCCTCATCTTTTGTCTTTACGACTTCTATGACTTGAAGCGCATCATATTCCACTATTACTTTCTATCGCCCATGATCCATCACTTAACTTAAGGCTTTCTCATAGTATTAGCTTCAACAACGCGAGGTTCCACCACATCATCTCACACATAATGAGGAAAAAAATTTAAACAACGGAAGACAAAATCAAACTTCAGAGAATATAAGAAGTGTTGTAACTTCCACCAAAGGAGTATTGGAGTAGAGTGAAACTATAAAACTAACATAATTACTAAAATATTATATTAGATATAAAAACATGAAAAAAAATTAATTTATTCGTAGCAAACATACTCTGACAAATCAATATGTAGTCATGAAGACAAAGATAATAATAAGACGTCTTCAAGTGAATCGAATATTGAAACGAGTCAGTAGTGATGACGAAACCAACGGAAGAACAAGAATAACAGATCAAATATGCTAAATATGTGTTTATTCAACTAATAATATGATTAAAATGAAATTAAACCACCGCCAATAATAAAGAAACCGACGGTGGTTTAAAGAAAAAAACTTCGACAATCGATACTAAATGAAATAGTTATTAAAATGATGATTTTAGAACATGATCTTTTTTTCAAACAGTTGTGGGTGTTTTATGTATTGACTATAGTCTATAGGTAATATATATATTTGGGAGATCATGATTTGATTAATGCCAAGTTTGTTTTGTTTTGCACTGCATTGCCAATTTGCAACAAATGTACATTATATTGTGAAGAGGTTCCTTCCATCAGATTTTGGATGTGAAGAAGATATGATGAGTCCTCTACCTCCATTCCAAGCATTCCTTGACAAGAAAAAGAAGATAAGAAGGGTGATTGAACAATCTGGAATCCCATACACTTTTGTGTCTGCTAATTGTTTTGGTGCATATTTTATCAATTACTTGCTCCATCCACATGACCTCCAAGACAATATATCAGTGTATGGAACTGGTGAAGCCAAAGGTACATATGTGTGTGTGTGTGTGTATATATATTACTCATGTTTCTGTATATGCAACTAATAACTAATCATGCATTAATGTCTATATATGTGTGTGTTGTTAGCTGTGCTAAATTATGAAGGAGACATTGGTGTGTGCACAATCAAAGTGGCTAATGACCCAAGAACTTGCAACAGACTTGTCACCTATAGGCCCTCCAAAAACATAGTGACTCAGCTGGAAATGATCTCTCTTTGGGAGAAGAAAACTGGGAGGAGCTTCAACAAGGTTTATATTCCAGAAACAGATATTGTGAAGCTGTCTGAGGGTAATTAAGATCCTACTTTTTATAATGCAAATAGAAAAATAGCACTGCGTGATTTTAAGTTTTTAACTAACTAGACTTATAAACATATTCATATGGAAATCAGAATTACCGCATCCAGAAAACATACCGGTGGCTATTCTGCACAGCATATTTGTAAAGGGAGAGCTACTGAACTTTGAAGTTGCAGAGGATTCACCTGTTATTGAGGCTTCGGGACTGTATCCAGATTTCGAGTTCACCAGTTTTGATCATCTTCTTGATATGTTTCTCCTTGATGATCCACCAAAGCCCGCACAAGCTGCCTTTGAATGACAACAATAATAACATGTAATTAATCTTATATATTGATTGATCCTGTGGCTCATTGCCACAAAATGTTGCAGAAACTTCAGTATTAACTTGTACGCTTAAAGTGACAAGTACTCTAATTACTACAAGGAATACGTATTTGCAAATAAGTATTACATGTATCGTATTCACTTCAACATCATGACTATGTCCATTAAATCAACAAAATATGAAATTAAGGTACAAGAAAGGAAACCGAAGTTTAAATTCAGCACCATCAAGCCAAAGACAATAGTTATGTCTACTTTAGAATAATTTCAACTATTCAATACCTGGGAAATATGCACAACTAAACACAGATTATTAAAATTAAAACCTGCCTTGGAACTAGGAAATATTTGTATTTCATTCCCTCTAACATACCGTACCTAGAACAAAAGTAATAATGATCAAGGCTCTACGAAACATGTCAAAGGTTCCGCAGCATACCAACATTGTTCAGATGAGATACATTTTGAAAATAATAAGAAAGAAACCAAACCAAAGCACCACACCATCCAACTTTAGCCTCAGTACACCATCTCCTTTGCTCCTAATCCTGATCATTGATCAATGCATGTGCAACATCAGTTGAGAATATACAATTTCTGATTTCATCATTGGTCGAGTGGGGTTGACCCAAGACAAAAAATATAAGGCCCCACTGACATTTTTCTCCACTAATCATAACCAGCATCTACGTGAAAACTGTTAGTTTTCCGTCCATAAAAATTCCCCCCACCACGCCTAGAGTGTCCCTGACCCCTGCCCCTGGATCTGGTATCCATATTATGAGAAACATCCTCTGGTCCTTCAACATTGCTCGAGTTGCTACTGTTATTGTATGATCTAACTGGCTGGTACTCATACTGGGAATTGTGTCTCTACCTTTCTCGGTTTGCAGGTTGGTTATGTTGCCTATTATCTTGCCCAGATGAGCTCCAATCTCCACGAGAATCATGCCTACTGCTAAAGCGGCTATTTTGGTTTCCATTGTTCCGGAAACCTGAAAAGGAGTGATTGTCCTGTTGAATATCTGTACTACCAGAAGCTGATTCAACTGGGCCAATAGGACCCTGATTTGGCGAGTGGGTGCGTCCTTTTTGTGATGCCATCTTTTTTTCTCTTTTAGCCTCCTGATGCCCTCTATTTAGTACTTCCACATGACTTTTCCTAGGGACATGATCATGGAGAGGCTGTGCCATACCTTCACCGATCTCCTTATGTTGTGATGGAAGTAACATCCCACTATGAGAAGTAGGCTCTCTTTTTTTTCCCCGTGAAACCTCAATATCAAATTTTGGACCATCATCAGGCTGGCTACCCTGTTGATGAGTAGGAGTAACTGCTTGAGCCTTTGGTTGCCACTGAGCAATTGGTTGTTCCCCAGCAACAGGAATTTCTTTTGAATTAGTTAAGTCTGTTTGGCAAATCTGAGGGGCCAAAGACTGAGCACCAATTTTGTCAGTGTCCTTGCTATTTGTTTTCTTGTGATCCATGTCATGACTATTCAATGTGCTTTTGTGTCCCCTGAATGTTTGGCGCTTTCCTCTTCCTGTTACTCCCTGATCTTTTACAACAGGAGAAAAATCAGAATTGTCGGGGATGTTCAAGACATTGGAAGCACTCCCTTCACCAGACAGCTTCAGTTGTTCTTTCTCTGAGCTAACATCTGACTTCTTTGGTTGTTGATGCTGAACTGATTTTTGAACACTCTTATTTGAGTTAGATGTATAAGAAAGCCCATCTTGTAACCCTTGGCTGCTGGATGATCCAAATGCACCACGCTGACGCCAAAATCCGTGTGATTTTCCAAGCTTATTTTGCCTACCATCAGCATTCCTAGACTCCATTGTAAACCCTACTTTACCAGGAATAGAATTGGCAGTTAGAGTGCCTTGTGAACCAGAATCTGCACTCTCAACAGCGTCATTAGATGCGGTCTGACTGAATGAAGACACAACTGGTTGTTGAATGTTTCCGAGTTGGGCCAATTCTTTCGCTACAGGTTTTGGGACATATATTTCAATTTCTGCCCTCTTGTATTTTGCATTATTATTCACCACTGTATCGATCTTCACAGCAGGAGGAACAGCCTCAACTACAGTTTTGTTGTTAGCTTCGTCAACCTCTGCTCTGTTATGTGACCTAACAGGTGTCCAAACAACAGCATCCCCACCATGGAACTTTTCTGCCGCTCTATTAACTTGAGGATTTCTCTGCACCCTACGTGAATGCTGAGACTTCGATAGATTATTCACCCTGACATGAGGCTCTTCATTAGGCAAAAAGGAATTCTGATCTGATGAATGGTTTGCATAAGCCATTGATGACAGAAGTGAGTTAGGAGGCAACTCAGGCTCTGAAGCCTTTAGCTTATCATTTTCACTAGTAGTGTTTGCAGCATTTGTTTCTTTTGGTGTTGATGATGGCAAAGATGTTGTACTTAAAACTGCCTCTAGTTTGTTCTTATTCTTCGAACCCCTATTTTTTCTCCTCAGATGCACCAAGGACTCAAAATCGACATTTGGGTTATCAGGCAATCTTGGCTCGAAGTTTGAGTCACTTTCATTAGTACTACTCACCTCGGGAGATGCAATGGTACTAACAGTGACTTCGCTATGCCCTTTCAATGCTTCAGGTATACTGATAGAGAACAACTTTTCAGATGGGCTCTTTTCCAGAGACATGTTCTGCTTTTGTTTCAAGCCCAAACGTTTCTGCTTAGATATACTACTATCATGAACCTGGGAAGCATTTTCGCTATGCACAACAGATTGCTTGGGGGCACTGTCTGGCATCTCCAGAGCTGGTTCACTTGAATAAGGTGTTGATTTCTCAGCTCTGCCTGTGGTGTTCTCACTAATTTGGGCAACATTTGAGTGGGAGGTCAACCTTTGTCCTTCAAATTTGCTAGTAACTGCCACTGACTCAGCCAATACTTGAGATTCTTCTTTGCTATTCTGGATAGGACCACTCTTGTCACTTGAACCTTCCACTACTTGTGTACGCCAGTTCAACTCCTCCAATTTAGCACGAGCATTAGCCTTCTGCCTACTTAGCCTTTCTTCCTCCTCCTTTTGTCGTTGCTTAAGACGTTGCTGGGCTAGCTCTTTCATCTTAGCACGCTGATGAACAAATGGAATAGACTAATATGTAAAACATCAAATGCACACATAAAACAAATCTGCATAGAAAAGAAATAGCGTGTTGCCCATACCTGGGGATCATTCGAATCAAAAACGGGCACTCCAGCTTCTCTCTCATCCTTCACTTGAGAATATGCCCCAAACTTCTCAGGAGCCTCCATAGACGTGTGGGGGTCTTGCACACTTACATTAGAAGTGCCAGATAGTACATCTAACACAACTTTTGGAGAGTCTACAGCTGGTGATCTCTTCCGCCATCCATCGCCCTCTTGGGTACTGATTCTTCCTTTATTATGATGATCAGCTCGACCTTGCATGCCATGAGATTTCCTGTGGATCTGTATGTCAATATTTCCCAAATACCGGAAATAACAGAAACACAGTAGATGTGAGAATTAGAGACAAACCTGGAGATAGCTACTCCACCAGCATAAGTAGGTTCAAGATTCCTATCCCCAATAGAAACAACATCACAGGAGGGAGGAGTGGAGATTCTATTGGAATGACTTCTTTCATGATAAACAGAACCACTACCAGCACCACTAACATAACGATTCCCCTTCGCAACTTGATTTATATTGCCATGCCCATCCCTACTGGTAACATATGAAAAATCACGCCGTGCATCCCGGGCTTTTGCATTTAAACCCTCTATTTTCTTAATCAAACTAGAACCTTTTGGGGAAGCTAAGACTGGTTGTTGAGATTCTAAAACAGATGTTGCATGTTCTGATTTTTCAACAGAATTGACATCAATTGGTTTTCTGTTCCCCATATCCTCAGGAGAGTTTACTTTGGCACTCAAAGAAGAAAGGTTTCGTCTACTGTCAGAAGTCTGATATGAAACTCCTTCACAGACAGCACTTCTTGGTTCATCCTTGTGATCTGCTCCCCATTCATTCTCCTGAAATGTTCTCAGTTGCTCGCCTTTTTCATCACAAGTTACAATGTTTGTCGCACTGCCCTCCCATTTCTGATCATCTTTTCCATCAAAAACATTGTGCTGCTTCAAGAGAACTTTACATGGTTCACGTGTATCACGCGAATGACCATGCTCTTCATGTTCTGGAATGAATGCTTTGCCAGTAGAACCATATCCACCAGATCTGGAATGGGAATTGCTAGGATCAGGACCATTTCGACCAGAGTACGTATTGTAAACAGCAGGACCAGCTGCCATTCCCATAAACGGAATCTCACGTTCGTTTGAATTGCCGTAGCCCATGGGGGGGCCATAATACCCATCATAGGCCACTGGACCAGGGTAAAAACCAGGCCTTATTGGCATACCTGGACGGATGTAACCATCGGGCACATGGGGCCTATACATGTCCCCATTCTTCGGGTGGTGTCCTCTTGGTCCAGCCCCTGGTGGGGGAACTGGCTGTGGGCTTGCATGGGCAGCACCAGGCATCTGAGGATGAAAATAAGGAAACGGCTCCATAAAGCCACCAGGAGAAACTGGATTTCCATATGGAGGAGCTCCAGGAGGTCCTCTATACCAAACACCACCATTATTAATTGGGGGGCCTCGCCATGCTTCATAGTGCTGAGGATGAATATTAGCATTCGGATATGGTTGGGGATCACCATGCCACTTCTCCGCACTGGGCCTCACTGCCTCTTCTCCATATGATGGGGTTTTCCTTTTCCAAGAATTTGCAGCACCACTCCCCACATTTCCATCTGAAGAAGATTCACCTGAAATGAAGGGAAATGCATTTACCTCTCTCATATACAAAAAAGAAATAGAACAGTTCAATAAAAAAATAAAAAAAACATTAAAAAAATAGATAGAAAAATAAAAATATATATTGGTATCAAAGAAACAATTGCGTCATGTTTAAAACATAAAGTTGAATGTATATAATCCAAACCATCTATAGAAGTGGCGTTCCCCTTGTTTGCAGAAGCTAATCCACCAGAAGATGATCCAGGACAATCAAGAGAACCATGGCCTGTCATTAAACAGTTCAGAAATGAAAAAACTACTTCGCTGAACTAACATTAAGAATGTTCTAAAGTATGTCTCAAAAACAGACCAACATAATAGCTTCTTTAAGAGATTAAAATCGAGTACTTAATAATAGAAATTACAAAAGATGCTACAAACACAAGTTAATTATGCCAGACCCAAGTTTTCAATAGGCTATGATATGAAGATTGGTAATCCTAAAAGTAAAACACACTATCGAAGAAGAAACATAGGATAGAGACGGGAATCAACTAATACTTGCAATATCAATTACAAAATACTCCCATGAACTAGGATGCCAAGTGCCAACTTCATCCAACTGTAAATAGCAATACGAGATGTGACATGCAACTATAAATCCAGACAGATGATACTATTAAAAACAAATACAAGTATACAACAGTCAAAAAATTAGTAATCACCACCCAAAATACTCTTCTCCCTCGCCCATTATGAGAACAGCTAAGCACAGTACCCAAATTTCCACTTTGTCTTGTCCAAATATGAGGATTCAAAATTGAAAACAAATAAACACGAGAACAAAAAATATTTCAGTGAGGCAAAGATATATAGTTATATATGATGCTGCACCTTTTACAGAAGTAGACCGACAAAAGACTAATAATTTAGATGAAAAGCATGAAAAGGGCTTCATAACACTAGATTGAAAGAAGTAGCTTCTTTTAGAACCATTGCACAAACCACAGAAAGAATCATATGCTCCAAAATCCAAAGCACAACCACAATAGATTAATATAAGGCAATTTAGCTAGAAGTATATAGAAGCATGGAACCTTGGGACTCGAGATCCTTTACAGAATTGTCTTTTTCTGAACCAAGAGTCGGGAAATCTCCAGAAGCCAGAGAAAACCCGTCATTCTTGTAAGATGTCACTCCCTGCATACACAACATTTGATTAAAAAATACTAGATGAAAGACTTCGAAAGAACATAAGAAAACTCAGAAGAACAGCAGACATGATATAACTTAGGTTGGGGATTGGCGGCCTTACGCAGATGTTGAATCATATTTTTTTAGAGTGCAGTCACACATGATATGCATCCACAATTTGGTTATTACAATATTGCTCTAAATAAAGCAACAAGGAACTTCAAGAGAAAATATATAAAACGACAAATAGAACTACACATGCAAATAGTTTATACGAGCTTGAGTAAAAGAACTAATACATCACACAATTTTGCTGAGTTTGACCTGGAGG
This sequence comes from Pelargonium australe, assembly GCA_036897465.1. Taxonomy (NCBI): domain Eukaryota; kingdom Viridiplantae; phylum Streptophyta; class Magnoliopsida; order Geraniales; family Geraniaceae; genus Pelargonium; species Pelargonium australe. The sequence goes on from JAYMTH010002133.1 coordinate 9,839, forward strand.
AATAAACCAAAATTTGCAATTTTTATGCATGAGACAGTAAAAGGGAGAAAAGGAAATGTAAACATGTATCAAACAGACAAGACTAAATAGGACATTTGTTAAGAACATTACGGGACATCCTTAAAATAAGTTTTAAATGTGATCATGATATTTTGTTAAGAAATCATCAGAGATACTTACCAATTTTTCTGCAGTCCCGGCAGCACCCCAAACCCCTGAATTGTCAGAGTCAGAGACAGATTCAGCAAACCGGGATAAATGTGAGCTACCCGGTCTGGTTTCTGCACTGCGAGGACGCAGAGATGTCAATTTTGTCTTATTTGATGTTACTAACCCAGAAGCTGATGATGGCCTAGTATTCTGTCCCCATGCATTACTAACTGGTTCATAAGCTCTATCACTACCGGCGGATGATGGCCGAGTGCCACTTCCACCAGATGAAGGACGGCCACTAAGATGGCTTGGTGAACCGCTACTACCATCAGTATTAGGAGACACTGTAGATGAACCCCATGGATTTGATGCAGTAGATGATGATTTACTACCCCAACTAAGGATGCCCCTAATATGTGTAAAAAAAAACAATTTTAAAGATTAATTTTAGTAAAACATGTGAACTATGATAGTTAGAAAATATATCAATAGCAAAATAACAAACAAGAATGCAGTTGTGAGAAAGATAGAGAGAGATGTCAAACTTACTTGGGAACAATTTCCACATTTGGATCCAGACCATGATTTTCTAACCTTCAACCAACAGAGACAAGACATGAAACCTCAGGAGGCAAACATTCAACTCAGTTAAGTTGAACTAGAACTAATTCAGCACAAGCACAAATACCTTTGGCTAGGTAAATTAATAGGTTTTGGAACAACAACTTTCCCTATAACAGTCATGCCGCCTCTTCTGCCAGAAGAAGCCCACCTACAAACAATATGCACTGTTAAATAACTTCTAAGAAATTCTTTTGGGTGGAGAAGCTTCTTGTTAGTGAAGCAAAAGGTATTCTAATCAAAATGTTATCATAGCCAAACACAATTTACGCCAATGTATGTCATATGCAATAAAGCGAACAACTCAAACACGTTCAACTAAACAGAAGCTAAGATATACAATGGAAAGCATTGCTAAAGTTAGCAACATGTGCGCGTGTGTAACATAGGGGAGGGAATACATCCATTCATTGTAACCACAAGCTGGTACAAAAGGAAAAGATAGATAAAAGAAGAAATTTTATCAACAGCACAGATAACTACACAAATAAGAGTAAAATGTCCTCATAAGAGAAGCACAAGGAAGAGTACATAAAAGTGTTAAAAATAGAAAGATTAAAGAAAATATATAAATTATATGGACAGAAGATCACTTGACATCTAATAGTTTTCTTCAAGCCCAGCAGTAATGTCTACTGTAGCATTTAGAATAACCAAATCTGACAACAATATTTCATACTTAGTTTCTTAACAGCATAAGCCAATCCCACCCAAGACCACAGCAGTCACTGATGTGGAAGATATAGCAAACTGGAAATAGCATATTAAGGAATTACATAACTACAATGAAGTTTTTAGCTCAAGGTGTCAATGACCTGAAAAATATTAAAGATAATAATCAGGATGCTAAGGGGGGAATATGGCATCGTACCTTCGCTCTCCGGTCAACATACTTGAAGTCATAATTCAATCGTAATTTTGAGGTCATTCAAACGATTTTTAGACCAGTCTGCAGTAAATCAACGACAACAACCATCAGAATGAAATATTCTTACAGCTGAAATAAATATTAAGAATGGATTACTAAGAATTATGCACCCAAAAAAAAAAAGAGAAGAAGAAGAATCCATGTGAAATGCAATTCTTATTCTTATAGTCAACAACAGAAGTATTAAATATATAAACAAACTAGATCAGCCATAAATATCTCAATTGTAATGTAAACTTGCTACAGATAGTAAATACATGCACAATGATCATAGAATGTCCACATTGCTATCAGAAAATTTCTATCATATGCACTCAATTCTTTTCTCAAAATGGGAAAGGGGTTTACTTTGGGTGAGCTAGCTTCTCCAACATCTCCAATACAGGTTTTTCAGCAACTTGCTATATTCTCAGTATGTTCCATGCTAAAAAGAAAATTTCCAAACTAGAAAAGCAATCAAGACATAGTAGAGACACACTACTAAGATTTTTCACAAAATAAAAATGCATGATTCAGTGCTCCTGTACCACCATTCAGCTACATTCTCCAGTTCATCACCAACATACATTGTGTCCCTCATCCATACATACGATACAGTAGTTTCCCCCCTAATTTATCCATAATTGGAATCTCTGATAGGGCCATCAAACACTGCCACATCCAATTTTGGCTCTTTCCAATTTCACTATTCTTATATTTAGTGATGAACAACAACTCTAACTGATCCATTGAGAAAACAAGATAATGTACATTCATCCAGGCTAGATAAGCATATCCACAGCCAAACACAAACAATAATCAGCAAAATAGTCCTGACAGACTTACAGAGCTTCCAAAATGCTGGCACTAAACAGCATCATAAAGACAACACGAAAAAACCAATTAAGGCAACCACATAAACGTTACATTAATAATTACAATAATGCAACACACTTCACTCTCCAACACAAGAAAAATCAGATAACCCAACAGAGACCTCATAGGCTCATAGCACATTCATGCAAAGAGGCTCAATTGGTCGAGCTCTGTTTCATTTTCCTGTTAATTATTTTGCTTGTTCATTCGTTGGATTTCACGGAACAAAACGGGCACTAATCGATGATAAAATAATAGATTTGAGACGACGAAACTAAACAGGGGAAATGACTTGCCTGAGGAAAAGATAGGTTGAAAGAAGTTCGACGAAACCCTAGTGAGAGAAAGAGAGGCGATACACGAAGGGATCGAAAGGTGAAGAAATGAGAGGATGTGGAGGAGGGAGGGAGATTTGTGAGTGTGAGCGTTGGCAGCGATAGATTTTGCAGAGTGATGATGGTTTTGAGATCGATGAAGAAGAAGAATAAGATTAAAGAAGGGAAGAGAGCTCAAAAATAAAGGTTATGCTGTGTGCTACAACACTAATTATTATACAACTCTCCATATTTAATTTAATTTAGGGTTAATTACACTAAAATGCTATGAACTATTGACTAATGACAGATAGTTCCATGAATTTTTGCCCCTGACAAACAGATCCTGCAAACTTTACACTTAACGATTTTTTAGTTTTACCGTTAGTTTAATGTTAAAAGATTATTATACCCCTAAACTATTTCATCTATGTTAGTCAAACAAGCTCTTAAACAAAATGAAAA